>CM060953.1:57002514-57291581 GCA_030765055.1 Mantis religiosa | reverse complement strand
AGAGAGAGAGAGAGAGACGGACGGACGGACGGACGGACGGACGGACGGACGGACGGACGGACAGCATAACTCAAAAACGAAATTACATTCAGCAACTTTCAAGAGTGCGACACAGTTTTTTAATGTCTTTCCACCATAATCTGCCCTTTGCATGGTAAAATTTTTGGACTGTTTTATTATCATACTCTATTTGTAATAAAGCTTCATGACAAATGCAAAGAACATTCTTAATTTTCTGCGAATTGAATTGTGAATGAATAATATTGGATTTATTGATGAAGGAGTCGTTATTGTTTTTCATTTTCAAATAAATTTGCATTTCTCAAAGAAGATGTTTTATGATCTGGCCAAGCAAAGAGAGAGGATTTTCAAACCATCGCTGCGTGACCAACTCTTAAAGATTTGATTATTTCTTAAAGCCTACTGTATTTTTTGAAAAATATCTTGATAATCATGATACATGAAGTAATCAGTGTTATTAAGAACAGTTAAAGATTAGATAAGGCATGCGAGTGCAACAGTTTAGACTTTTTTTCCAAAACATTTGCTGTCTCTAACGAAGGAGTTACTTTAAGAGCAACATAATCTTTATAAGAGCATTAGTTTCAGATGTTAAATATTTACGGGCATTTGACCTTTGAGGATGGCGCGCAGAAATAAGGTAAACTTTGTGCTCTTCTGTTCATTTTGATAAAGTTTCTATTAGCCTTGCTATCTGCAAATTCCTTCGGTTTTCTTTCCCTCCTCCTCTTCCATGTTCGGTAGATTAGACATCTGTACCAACGACATTTTAATGACCAGGGATGGTCTGAATGAAAGAAACCCTTTGTCAGCAAGACATCAGTTTCCGAGGAGCTGCAAGGTTCGACTTAATGAGATATAACAAGACATCTCCTCACTTTTACGTCATATTGTGTTTGAAATCGTTCATGAACTCCGCCATTATGCTAATGCTTTAAACCATGAAATGACTACAAAGTGCTGTCCTTTTGATAGCTTGTTTAACGCACACAAAGCCATGTTTATAGCTTTGTTGTTAAGGATCCACTGTCATGAATAACAGCCCAGTTTTATTTACACTGGTGCGTATGGCAAGTATATTCCATCTAATTTTATTTCTTCCTCAAGCTAACATATCCTAGAGTATAGAGTTCAAAGACTAAAATTAACAAAATGCAATAATTAGAGAAGTACATTTAATTTAAGTTCCTTAAGCTGAAAATTATTTAACCTTTCACTAAGGGAAAACCCCTTTATAATCACACTTTACTTCACAGCAAATTTTCAGCTGTAGTTCAGGTTTGGAAATTGAGCAGCATTCACTTATCACAAACCAAATACTACCAAATTTGATTCTCCTTCTTTTCCTACACTTGCGTCTTAAGCTTTTAATATAGATTTTAGTAACTAAATCTACAGAGATTGTCAATGAAATAGATGGAATAATACTGAAATGTACCCAAGAGTCTAACAAAATAATAGTTACTTAAACTTGGTGAAATATGTTGCAAAAACTTTTAATATAGCCATAAGTGCACAGTAGGCTCTATCAGCAATAATAAGCACTGAACTAAGCACAACCATTACTTCCTAAAAACATACTTTGTCATGAAAGAAAGGCGCAGATATATCAAATATCTATATAACATATCCCAGTAATTAAGTTTACGAACTTTCATTATGGCAAGTATGGAAATACTAATGTATTAAACCTAAAAAATGTCTTATCCAGATTTTACCGGAAATATAAGTTTTGAAGCCTAGTTAACTACAAATATACAGATTTAGATAAAGGTCTCTCTGTGAAACTGTCAACAGTACAACTCAAGAATGAAGGATTAGTCAAATACCAAACTTGGTATTCAAATGGAGGAACTTTGAAAGATGTGACAGGAAGATGTTCAAGATAATCTTCCTTTAAAATTGATATTTAAATTAAAAAATGCTTTATAATGTTGATATTCTCGAAAATATCTCTAACGATTTTGATTAAAATATCCGATTAAAATATGTTCTTGAAGTTTTCATGAGACTTGAAACATTTGATCTTGAATTTTCTGTAAGTAGCGTCTTTATAGATCCTATAAAACCATACACTTATGTCATACTTCTGTGGAAGGAACCATTAGTTAGATATTCTTTATTATTGTTTTGAAATTTCACAGTGGATTTGCTTTACCACTCCTAGTTATGCGAACAAAATAGAATAACGGCTTCACACAGTGATCCGCTCATGCGAGTAAACATTTGAAAATAGTTAGTCGTCTCTCCTGCCCATTGTATTTACAAGGAAGCGTGTATTCATTTTTGCAAATGTTGATTAACTGAAAAACAAGCTGACATGAGAAATTCAATGCAACGAGTGGGATTTGAACCACGGATTTACTGTTTTCCGTCCAGTCGCTCTTACCCATTGAGCTACCATGGCCAACTTGCCTTCGTAACATTAAATTTTCCAGTCGACTCATACATTTCCCCGGTAAACCACTAGGGCCTCTCACATCCGTGATACACCACACAGCTTACTATACTAAATAACTGAACATTGAATTTTACATTGTAAGTACATTGTATTTTTTATGTCCACTCTATTAATCCAATACCTTAGCCTGTATACGGCTAGTGTGAATTTTTTATATCAAATCTATCAATTTTAGCCGTATATGGCTAGTATGAAGAAATGATTAATTTCCATCAATTAACTTGAAAAATAAGTTCTGGAAAATAAATAAAAAATAATTCTCAGAAATGCTAGAGCCAACTTACTGGTTGTCAAAGTAACATTTCACAATTTAGCTACATAAAATTAAACAGCAAATCTATATTGTATTCATTTCACGTATCCTGCTACAGGATCATATTTGAACTTGGCCAATTTGAAGTAAAGGGAGCTATGATTGCAGACAGAGGAACCATATTCGTGAACCATATTCCTAAAAGTTTATAAGCTTCCTAAAGAACTGCACATTGGAAAATCAGCTTTTCAATGTAATCGAGCTTCAGGGACTTCACACCAAGGTGCTGTGAAATTACTTACTGCTTCTGCAGTTTTGTTACTGTTTTACAAGTCACTTTTCAAACAGAGGTTTATATTTATTTTGTTTTCTCTTTGCGATGAAATGTAGATTTTAAGATTTGTGTTATATTGTTTCTGTTTGATTTTTTTTTATTTCCCCAAAAGTATTATTCTTATTTTGCTATAACGTGTTTGCCTATGAGCAACATATGTACTTTAAAGAAGGAAAAAATAAATTATTAACAACTATGAGCAATTAATTAAAGGGCTGAAATACTTATGTCTGAGATTCATACAACTGGATATTGATATGTGTATAATAAGTTGTTTATGACTTAAGCCACATTTTGAGTATTAGTGAAATTAATCCATTTTAGTAGTGTTTCTACCTGCCTCTTCAATAGTCTATCGACTGATTGGCGAGAATCTGATTAACTTCCTGTTAAAAATATGCTAATATTCACTCACTCACTCACTTACACACGCACTCACTCACTCACACTCACACACCCACACTCACTAACACACCCACACTCACTAACACACACTCACACACACTCGCACACTCACTCACACTCACTCACACTCACACACACACACTCACTCACTCACACACACTGTCACACACTCACACTCTCACTCACTCACACAATCACTCACTCACACTCACACACCCACACTCACTAACACACCCACACTCACTAACACACACTCACACACACTCGCACACTCACTCACACTCACACACACTCACTCACTCACTCACTCACACACACTGTCACACACTCACACTCTCACACTCTCACTCACTCACACAATCACTCACACTCGCTCACACACTAACACCCACAAATTCACACACTCACACACTCACAAACACTCACACACTCAAAAACACTCACAAACACTCACAAACACTCACACACTCACAAACACTCACACACACTCACTCACACCACACAAACACTCACTCACACATTCACAAACGCACACTCACAAACGCACACTCACACACACTCACACAATCACTCACTCACACACTCACTCACACACTCACTCACCCACTCACTCACACTCGCTCACACACAAACTCACACACACACACTCGCTCACACACAAACTCACACCTTCACAAACTCACTCACACTCACTCTCACACACTCACACTCTCAAACTCACACACTCACACTCTCAAACTCACACACTCACAGTCACAAACTCACACACTCACTCGCGCCCTCGCACACTCGCACAATTGCACACTCGCACACTCGCACACTTGCACACTCGCACACTCACAGACTCACTTACTCCCTCACACTCACTCACGCACTCACTCACTCACACTTTATTCGTGCTTACGTCATATGGAAACAATGCTGTAAAAATGTCATGGTATTAAATTGTGTATTATATTGTAGTTAAATAATGCTCATGTCTTGACAGTACGAGATTACCAGTTCCTTAAGTGAGATATTAGATACGATTGCGTATTCCAACTTGCATGCATATATCCTCATTATTTTTGAAGTGCCCATTTCATTGTCAACATAGACGTCATTTTGATCCATCAATGTCTGCTCTAATCGCACCTCTACTCTAAAAAACTATTTTATACAAGTCTTCTAAATATCTTGTTCTATTAATTTCAAACTTTCCTATGCCTTCTTTATTTCATTTGACATTCGGAGTGTAACGTTCTGGTGTATAAGTACGAAAAATTATTGGTCGTTTTTGTTAAACACCTATCTTTTCCAGAATTCAGAAATAAAGTACTACTCCACTTTTACACCATGAATTAGCTATTAAATAAAAACTTTAAATTTAATGATATAAATTTGTTTTATATGGAAAACGTTAGGTTGAAAAACTCTAACATATTAACAACCAAGTATACTGAAATTCCGAAATCATACCAACGTATAGCTCATAGGCACTTGAACCTATATTTGTTATTTTCATTAAATAAAATTAGCAGCAAGGCTATATTGTATTCATTTCACGTACCTTATGTTAAAAGTTGAGTTATGTAGATTTGACAAATAGCCACAATTTTAAATCCGATAAATTTTCCAAGTTTATCCGTCGTGAAAGAAAATTAACAAAAGCAGAGCTTTTAATTATGCAAACTAAGCTAGATTATTCAGTTTAAAAAGGGAATGTAAGTAACACCGAAATTATATATTCCAGTTTCCATAAACTGTACACATACATTTTTATTGCAGGGAAAAATAAAGTTTTGGATAAAAAGCGGAATTGCAAGTCATTTAGACTACCTTAGTCAATCTCCTGTGTGTCTGGTGTCTATATTTGTGTAGGTATGTATGTGATACGTGAGGAATGAATGCATTTTCGCCACATACCGTCTACAACATTTAATTACTAAAGTTTCCGTCACATACGAAGGCTGTCGCACAGTAGCAAAATCTGTTACGTCATCACGTGCTTCCTACTCAATCAGCGGGAATCTGTTTCAGGAGTGTTTGTGAGAAGCTGCTTAAGTTGAAATTTGATAACTTGGAGCTATCGCATATAATCGTTATCATTATGTAGAGTATTATCTGACGTTTGAGGAACTGATTTCACCAGTTTCGCACCAAACGCTGCGGTTCTGCGACAACTCCCCCCGCCCCTCCGCTTACACAGCAACTGTCATTAACATCTTCCTTTTAGAGGGAAGATGTAAATCTGTAACATGTATATCACCCTGGAGGACTCGAAGTATGAGAATTGTCTACCAAGTTTGCTCAAGTACGACTGAAATGTCGTATATTAGCATTGATAATGAAGTTTTCCAATACGTGCTACCTCCAATATCACCGCCTTTGATGACTCTTCTATGCCGCTGGTATAGTGTTGAACAACGAAATATTTCCCTTTGGGAACACGAGGCTGAGGAGAGAACAGACAATCCATTTAATTTGGCTAAAAACATTTGTGTAGACTAATAAATGACTTATTTGTAGCGAATTGGCGAGCAGCCGAGCATACTAGCTATAGAATGAAACATTTTTTGAATCGTAGAACGAGTACCTTAACTACTGAGGTATTATATAGTTTAATTTCTGACTATAAGTAACTTCACTTTTAAAAAATAACGGTTTTCATATTAAAAATGAGAAACATAAGTTGCCATGAGTAGCTGAATGTTAAACGGAACCATCCCTTACGTCAAAAACTAAATACATATAATGTGAGCACGGTTTTTCATAGCTATAGTGTGCCAAAAATCCACGACAGTTAAATACTTTTGTACTAAGCTGTACATGTAAAACGGTCTACCCGAGAGTCCGAGGACTCCGGCCTCTATCATCCGGAAGACGATGGAGGATCCCGGATTTCTTTCCATAGGCCAATACCTGGAGTCTAAAAAGCTCCCGCCCCCATCGACAACAACGTCAAGGCGGGATAGAGGTGAACACGCCACTTACGCGCGTCAACCCCTCAGGGAAGACTACTGAAAACCTTGGCGGGGCCACCTGGTGATCTAGCACACCTTCTACTATCTCTGCAGGCTAGTACCCGGGACTTCTTGGGTAGCTCTCTGCCGCCTCCGGGCGGCCGAGGGCTGGCCGGAGGTACCCGATCTTCCACGGGTGTCTGATACACACTGCCCCCTCGAGTCCAACGCAATCCGAACAACTCCCATTCAAGAAGGGGCACGAATGTTCTGCCCGAGGTTCCTCTGGTAACGTCAGAGATACCACGTCTGCTAAGGTTCCGAAGCGCTCACACTAAAACAGCTGAAGGGGATGGATCCGCTCCCCTAGAGTAATCTAGACATACAAACTCGAGGGTATCTACAAGACAAGATCCTCTGAGAGTGAAGTCTAACCCCCCCCCCTCTCTGACGACCAGGGAGTTACCGAGCTGCCCCTAAAGGGCGCCCGGCACCTCCTTGGGGCTTTCCATAGGGCAAGACCTAGAGACTAACAAGCCCCCCCCCATCTGGTCCTGTGGACTCAAGACGAGATGGAAGTGGATACGCCACTTACGCGCGCCAACTCCAAAATGGGAAGGCTATCGATATGACCTCGGTGGGGCCGCTTGGTGATCTAGCACACCTTCTACTAGCTATGCTGGCTAGTACGCAGGAATATTATGGCTTCCCTCAGCCCCGTCCGGAGACGTACCCGATCTCCCACGGGTATCGCTAACCACTGCTCCTCGAGTCCAACCCAATCCGAACAACTCCCAATCAGGGAGGAGCTCGAATGCTTGGCCCGAGGTGCCTCTAGTAACGTCAGAGGTACCACGTGTGCTAGCGGTCCGCAGTGCCCGCACCACGGTAGCTGAAGGGGACGGATCCCCTACGGGAAGTAATCTAGACAGGAAAGAAGGATCGTAATTTTATAAATACTCGCTCTTTATTCAACATAGCCCGCTCCAATTTCATCGCCATGCCACTAAAGCTCCTGCCAAATATTAACTTTTATTTGTGCTAAAATAAACTTTTTAAGTGTAGCTTCCTCAATTCTAGAAAATTCTTCTCCCTTTCTGGTTTTAAGATCTTTGTATATACGCGTATCTGAAATCAAACCTCACTTCTGAACGTATTAATTCTAAAGTGCTCAAACCTAGAGCTAATAGGTTTCTTGCTGACCGATCTCGTCGTAACCTGTAATTAATTGCCTTTGCTGTACTGACATATATGACTGTTTTTTCTTAACACAAAACTTCGCTAGCTAATTAATTCTTCAATATAAAACTTCTACTAATGGTTCTTATTTTAGGGGAAGGTCGTGCAGTATCGGCCGGGTTAAGCTTTTTCACTTTACCTACTCTGTAACTGTGGTGGTTAATTGAAATCTTACTGTATTATTCTTTTACTCCAAGACATGTTCTATAGATATTATAATATAATATTTTTTATTGTTTATTTATAGTACTTTATTACATGGAAAGTAAAAAAGGTGGAATTACAAGGTTTGTAAAAAGTGTCTTCCAGTATCGGCCACTGTCTTTCTGTTACAATACAGTCAGTGATACATTTCATTGCCACATATAGAACAATAGTAGAATGCACAAGCATAGAATGCACAAGCATGGGAACTTATTGTCACTATTTCTGCTTAGTTCGCAAATGTTTATCTCACTGGTTTACAGAGACGGCAAATACAGCGCTGCTATAGGCCTCGGAATATCTTCCGTGCGGTAAGAGCTACACTAACCACCATCAAGCACTCAGAGCAGACAAAGAACTGACTAGAGGAAGAAGATATCCGTGGATGCATCAGCTTGCTACTGCTTACTGGAAGCTTCTGCCACATGGAGGCGAAAAGGGAAACCACAGCAGTGGCCGGTACTGCATGCCGGCCGATACTGCACGACTCTCCCCTACGCATGATTTAACATATAAAACGGTTTATAAATATTATTTAACTATAATATCGTTATAAATATATCCATGTTATCAGTTAATAATTATGGTATTACTACTGAAAACAAAGGGAATTACTCCTTGATAAAATTCCGATAAGTAACCGATTTTTGGTGGCTAGAGAGGTAAGGCAAACATTATTGCAGATAAAAAAAAATAATATATTTATCAGGGGGTAATAACATCGAACAAATCTCTTTGAGTAAGGCCATGGAGATAAGATAACCATGAGCAAAAATGTCATTCAGTTGATAACCCGTGAAGCCCTAATTAATTGTTATTACAATGGTTTTCTTCATACATAGAAATTGATAGTAATATATTTGCCAGTTACTCTTTGGTCATAAACACCATTCAGTATTTATGGATATAGTGTAAGTATACATATCTGTCCTACACTTATGCCTTTACTCACAATTAGCATTGTCAATGACTTTCTAAGCTCTCATATTTTGGAGATAGACTAATATATGTTCTACTCGAAATTACTTCCATGTGCCTGAGATTGGATTGCTCTTGGAGCGTCAGGGAATACAGCCAGGAGAAATAAGCCAACCTGCCAGCGTGTTTGTACAGTTGAAGTGTATGATTGCCTTACATCTACAGGTCTTCTTGCAGGCTACCCAGCTGAAAACACGAGTACAATAACAACGTTAGGTATGATGTCTATAACTCCGATTCATATTTGATTCATAAAAGACAGCTGAATATACATTGGATATACCTAAACTTAGCTGCAACTTAAATGGTGTAATTCAGCTTTACATACCGAATATTTATAAGTAAGTCACCATGATGAAACACCTGAAAGTGTCTCATCTAATTATTGGCACCGCTGTTATTCTGAGTATCGGCAAACATATCAACAAGGAAAATGACTATAGCAGGAAATGTTGAGTAAATACTGAAGCAATAAAAGATAGGTGGCGCAGGTTTGAGCTATGGAGGTGCTATCAGGGTATGTGTAAAGATGGTTCTAATGACACTGGAATGCCCGTTTCAAACTGGTTTAATGACTGCTTCTTTTTATCATTACATCAAATTTGAAGTTGCCGACCAAGGGTTACCAGTATTTCACTGTTAGATTCACTGTCGGTGGAATGCTTATTACTCGATAACACTCAATTCGTTACGTATGAATCGACAGATCTTCCCACCGGTTCTGATCTGCCTTCGACCAAGACACAAGAAGAGGACTGCCTTAATCGGCTTAACGCCACGGACGGTCTGTCGTGACTACAGCTGCATGTGTGTCTAACTTTAACAAATGAAAGCCCTCTTTTCACACCCAAAACTCCTTTGTGACTAATTTATCCATTGTGACTGTTAGTCTTGGTCATGCCATTATTAAGGTCCGAAGAATACCTATTCAAACGGAGTCAAGTGCTACCCTTTAGAACTTTGCTAAGAACACTATTTCTCACGTTTCTTTTGTTAAAACATCTATTCCACCTAATGCACCTGCCTGCACGTTTAGTATTAAAGATACACAGATTCTTTGAAATCCATTACGATAGTTTAGTTATTGCATCCTTTCATTTCGGTATCAAAACATCTGTTGAACTGCTGTATAAGTAAAGATAGTAACGATTACACAAATAAACTGCATCATCGGGTTCCGCTTATTATTCACGCAAAGAGTTTTTATTTATGGACGCTCTTGAATTTCTATGCTTGTCAGCGTCTTATCCTGTTGGACTGGGTCAACATGAAAAATTCAATGCCATGACCGGGATTTGAATTTTCCAGTTGAGTCAATCTATCAAAAACCTTAGCCTATATATGGCTAGTATGAGAAAATTAAAGTACGAGGGCTGTTCGGTAAAGAATGATCATAATTTTGTACGGTCATAATTTATCGCACTAAAATTCATTCTTATTATATTCTGTTAGCTTAATGTGAAACAAACACGCCGTATTAGTTTCATTGTGAGAACCAGCCAAGTTCAGACATGTTCAGTATCGCCTACCGCTGCAATGGAAGTAACATGCAGTTAAAGTTGATGTTAGAGGAATATCCGGAGTTTCATTCAAACGTAATCACTGTTGATGAAACTTGGCTACATCATTTTCGTCCTGAGAGCAAACAGCAGAACTCAGTGTGGAAATCTCCTTCATCACCAACCCCCCAAAAAGCAAAAGTGGTTGCTTCTGCTGGGAAAGTTATGCTCATCTCATTCTTTGATATTCATGGAATGGTTTATCAGCATGTTGTACCTACACACACATCAGTAACTGGAAAATACTACAAGAGTGTCCTGAAAACATTCCAAGTCCATATCAGGCAAAAAAGGCTACATTTCCGTGAAGCAGGCTGGATGCTGCACCACAATAATGTGCAGCCGCATATTGCCAATGCTGTTGCTGAATATCTTGCAAAAATCAACGTTATGTGCATCCCTCACCCTCCTATATTTCGGATTTAGCCCTATATGATCTTTTTCTATTCCTTAACTTGAAGAAATGCTGTCGTGGGAGGCATTATCCATGATCAGAAGCAGTGGAGAAGGCTGTGGAGACCATTTTGAAGGATCTCTCAAAAAATGGTTTCCAGGATGTCCCTGAAGACTGGCAGAAACGTTAGGACAAGTGCATCGCATTCAGGGGAGACTATTTTGAGAAGGAATATCAAAATTATGTGGATGAGTAAAGGTACGTTGTCAAAAAAAGTGATCATTGTTTATTGAACAGCCCTCGTAAGCTTATCCGGTATACAAGGATGTAACACCAGAAGGAACAAAATCAATCCCGCCCATTTGGTGGAAGGAATTATGCACGTAACAATAAATTACAGTACAGCAATAAAATCTCGTACATAATGTAAATATATTACAATTCATTTACTCACGGGTTACGCTGGGAGAACTTGTTTTATATTCCAGCAACCTAACGTTTTTCCTTTTTTTTTAATCATAAAGTTTTGTTTGACGCAGTGATGTGCTACGTTTTCTCGCCGCGTATTTTGGCAAGACGGAGGAGGTGAATACGGTTTGGTTCATTTTGCCTGTCCATCCACATAAAGATATCTTTTCTTAAATCAGCTATCACTACACTGAATTCAGAATGTTTTCTTCCGCCTCCATTTCATCCTCTCATTTTCATCTCTTTCATCTTCACCGTCATCTTGCTGTTCATCTTTTTGTTGTGGACAGCATTAAGCAAATTGTTGCGTCAACTTCATATACCACCCAACGACTTTTTAGATATGCGGTACAGTTCTTGCTGAAAAATGTCCACATAATTTATCTGCCTGAATTATTTGTACAAATGTGTCCGCATTAATGCAAGCATAATTGCAGATATTGTAAATGAAGGGCCATATTCATAGTTATCACATTGATCTAGACTGTCTTCCGACTAACTTGGTCCGGACGAAAGGAGGTCTAACTTTTTCGTATTCATAGATGATAAAAAGCCTCGGTCTAAGTAAAGCCGTAGACCAGCAAGGAGCAAATGTTACACAATGTAGTAAGGTTCCTTTGCACATGCTCGTGACCCATAGAGTGCTAAACAAACCACAGTTACCTACAAAATTATACATTTCTATGATAGTTTCATAGCTGTTTCTTGATCATTTTGTTGGTTTGTAATGTTCAATAAGGAATTTGGTATTCTGTGAACTTGTAGTTAATGAAGAAGCTGCAGTCATTTGGTCTTAGGAAGAGAAAAATGAGCCTTTTCTTTAGTTCGGTAAACGATGGACATTATACAAGTATCAGTACGAGAGAGCAGAAGGCCTGAAGGGAGGTCCAAAGTTTCTGCAGTTTTGGGGGGAAAATTGTAACTAAAATGTTTATGGGTGCACACAATTCCACGTTGTGGACGCCAATTTGAAGCAATAATTTAATGGTGAGCAAATAAGTCGGCGAGCAATGAGGTTTCTCTCAGGGTATGCGTGGATGTGTGAGAAGGAGATTTTAATAACACTGGAATGCCCGTTTCCAACTTATTTATTTACTGCTTCTTCTTTTAAAACATCGAAATGAAAGCTACAGACCAAGGGTTACCAATCTCTGTTTAGAGTTACTGACTGCAGAATGTTTATTACTCGATAAAGTTATTCGTTCCTCATATATATACGAACCGACAAATATTCCAGACAAAACCAGAGGACTGCCTTACTCGCCCTCACGCCTCGACTGCTCTCATCGACCTCACGCCGAAGACTGAATGACCACAGCTACGCGTGTGTATCACTTTCACTATGAAAACTCCTTTTCAACCAAAGTCCCTTTTGTGGCTGTTTTGTCGCCATTGTAAATGATCCAAAGAATTTCCTATTCATACAAGTCAAGTGAGCCCCATTAGAAAACTGCTAAGGACACCGCTTCTTACATTGCTTTTGTTATAACAACTTTCCCTACAACTGAACTGGCCTTGCCCTTGTAGTAACAAAGAACCAACATTCCTTTGACATCTATCATGCTTCTTTACTTCTGGCAAACCATAATTTCGGTATCAAATGCCCCCATATATATTATTTTATTATCCCATAATGAAATAATATATATGTCTTGCCCGAATATAACGCAAAATATTAGAACTTTGTCAGCAACTTCCAATTCGTTTTACAATTTTTTTTCACAACATTAATTTTTACATGACATTTCCTAAAAATTATTCACATGGTTACATAACAATAGTTCATTTAAAATTTACCCACATTCTGATCTGAATTTTCAACTTTTAAATATTACTCAGAAAATATTTCGATCTACATCATCTCTCTCTTTTTCTCCATTTGATCTACTCAAATTAATTCATATTGTTGTTACACTTGAAACAATTCCTAAATATACACTCCCATGTTTAAACCAATTGTAGATTAATAATATTAGATTTGTATACAACATTTCTGAATCCTTCTTCTGGATTCTATATAAATATTCTTTTCAAAAGTCTTTCATTGTTCGGTTTTTCATTAATTATTTTTTCTTCACTTGTTTAGTTTTAAGTTTCACTGCACTGTCACTACACTGTTTATACTTAACCTATACATTTTACACTACACTGTTTATACTTAACCTATACATTTTACAAGTTTGTTTCTTCTCCTTTTACAATTTGTTATGGCAATTTTAAATGCTTTAGCCTAAGTTCCCACCATTTACAAGAAAATTCATCATCCCACAACGTACTTCGAAAATACAAAGGGATTTTGTGGACTTTTCCATGTACAAAGGACTTATTTATTCTACATCCCCATGATTTTTCCATATCTAGCTTAGGTATTGTACATCGATATCTTGTCCTATCTTTTCTACACATCTTCTGCTGGAACTTTGCCCCTTGCCCGAAATATTTTAGTATTTCTCTTTCGTTTCTCCCTCGATTTTGAATGCTTTTCAATGTTTCTTTCGTCGCCATGATTTCTATTGTTACCTCACTAATTTCACTTGTGCTTTCCTCCAAATTCCTCGTCTGTTTTCTATTTTTCCATTCTGATACTTCTAATCTACTCCTAGTTTCTTCTAACTCTTTTCTAGCTACTTTTCTTTCTTTATCTAATTTCTGTAGCATTTCCTCCCCAAGTTTTCTATTTTCACTATCTGACCTTTCATTAACTAGATTGAAAATTTCAGTTTTCTTTGTGACCATGATCTCTATTGCTACCTCATTCATTTCATTAGTGATTTCCTCCAAATTCCTCGTCTGTATTCTATTTTCCCACTCTGATACTTCTAGTCTACTCCTAGTTTCTTCTAACTCTTTTTAGCCATTTCTATTTCTTTGCCTAAGTTCTGTCCTATTTCCTCCCTCAGTTTTCTGTTTCCACTATCTGACCTTACATTAGTTAGCTTTATAACTTCATTTTCAGCATTCTCCGTCTCCTCACTAACATCTTTCCCTACATTGTCTGTTACCTGATCAGCTTCTTCTCTTACGTTCTCTACTTCCTGACTAACTTTCCCGAAATTTTCTAACGCATGTTGTTGATTGTCTATCTTCTTCCCTAGTTCTATTTGTCCTACCTCTAACTTGCGAAAACCACTTTCTATCTTTCCTTCTATCTTTTTAAACTTTGATTATTATCCTTCATCTCAGTTATTAAACTTTCACTTAAACTTTGATTGTTATCCTTCATATCTTTTATTAAACTTTGAGTATTATCATCTATCTTTTTACTTAAACTTGCGATCTAATTTCCTCTAACATATTTCCTTCCCTTTCTACATTATTTGGGACAGTTCTACTACACTCTGCTACTTCAACTACTTTCTGCTTACTGTTATTACTATAAACCACCTGAACTTCCATTTTTTTATGGATTTTACTTAACACATTTTTCTTTTCTCCTCAAATATATTCACAATGGTCTATTAGATAATTTAACACTCTGTACCTTTAATTTTCTACTGGCTCCTGATGTCACTGAAGATGCCGGTCTCTCTTCTTTCCAGTAGAACCGTTGTAGATCCGCTTGTTGTCGAACGTCCTCGTGTCGAACCTCCAACCTCGTTGTCAGGTTGAACCTCCTCCTAGGTTGAATCTCCTCCTTGGGTTGAATCTGCTTCTCGGGTTGAATCTGCTGCTCGTGTCAAACCTCCTTCTCGTATCGTGCTCCACGTTGGCGCGCCAATTTGTAACTAAATAATGGCGAGCAAGGGTTAACACACAGCCCTGTTTATGGGTTACTGACTGCAGAATGTTTATTACTCGATAAATTTATTCGTTCCTCATATATATATATATATATATATATATATATATATGACATAATATTCCGCTGAGATACAAATATTCCGCAAACAGAGGTTCTGCAGTATAATTTTCACAACCACCTCCGTTCGTTGACACTGGCCACTGCATTCCAGGAAAGTAATGAATAACAACGTTCTTGTACTTTCTTTTTTATCAACTCATATTTCTTTCCCGTAGGGGAGGGGATCCGTCCCCTTTGGCTGCCGAGGTGTGGGCGCTGCGGACCCTTAGCACTCGTGGTACCTCGACGTTACCAGAGGAACCTCGGGCCGAACTGCTGAGAACCTCCCGTCGGGGTGTTGTTCGGACTGGGTTGGACTCGAGGGGGCAGTGTGTTCCCGACACCCACGGGAAATTGGGTACCTCCGGCCAGACTACGGCCGCCTAGCGGGGGTAGAGAGTTGCCTAATAAGTCCCGGGCACTAGCCTGCAGAGCTAGTAGAAGGTGTGCTAGATCACCAGACGGTCCCATCGAGGTTTACGGTAGTCTTCCCTGCGGGGTTCACGCGCGTAAGTGGCGTATCCACTTCCACCCTTCTTGACGTAGTAGTCAATGGGGGGGGGGGGTTTAGACACAAGGTATTGACCCGTGGAAAGAACCCTGGATTTTCCCATCCAAGGTGGAAGGAGGCCCGGGTCCTTGGTCCTACTGGTCCAGGTCTAATGGGAGTAGAGCCTCTGGAGTAAAAAAAAAAAAAAGAAAGAAAAAAAAACCTCTCATAATTCTGCTGAATGAAATCCGCACTGCACGTGGGGAGGTAAGGGGAATATGTAGTGATATCTGCATCTTAAATACAATCCTTGCTAATTCAGAGTTGTTTTATGTGTGTGTGTGTGTGTGTGTGTGTGTGTGTGTGCACGCGCGCGCGTGCCACCCTGTGCAGCGTGCTATGCCAGACATGATAACAGTTTTGCGATAAGGGGTGTTATAGCTAATTTTCCAGACATTGATAACTGCTTAAGTTAATTATGCCATCAGTGTAATTTGTAAATTAGGATCCAAAACATTACACAGCCAGAGCCTAGAAACTGTTTCAAATTAAAAAAACTACATACGAACAGAAAAGGCTTATAGAAAAGCACGATATTCTCTCTAAATATCCCCGGTGAAGAGACACACTGTGTGGTATTGAACACATTAAGTAACTCTGGGCCGTATTCATATTCAGACTTGGTCCGGACCAACTTGCTACTTCCGGTGTACTAACGGTGGACCATCAATTTTCTTATTCATAAACCGGGATTAGCGAAAGTTCGGGGACCAAACACGTTGGTCCGGCTCAAATTTTGATCTACCTCCGAGGGTTATATTAAGGGCGCACTATCTTTGCAACATGGACGACAATGAACTGATGAATGTAGTTATGGTGCGTAGAATTCGTGAAATAAGACGACGGAGGAAAATTTATATAAAAAGAATAGAAATTGTTGCCAAGTACGACCTAAACTTCAAAAACAGATATAAGTTTAGTAAAGCGAACGCCACAAAGCTGATAGAAATGATTCGTCCTAACCTGTACGTCAGGGACGATAACCGAGGCCAGGGTATCTCACTTGACACTCAAATCCTAACAGTTTATCTATTGAAACCCTTTAAACAGATAAATAACTACTGTATGAGCATAGCGCATTTGTTTTACGTCTAAAAGTGCTTAAATTAATTACTTACTGTAATAAAAATGTAACTCCATATTAGATTAACCTAATATAAAATGCCAAAAATGCACATTAAATAGGTATAACAAAATAAGGACTATATTTTGTGAACATTCACCTTTACACGTGCCTTCTGTCTACTACATTGCTCCTTTAAACTAAGAATGCTTCTTTATTTTGATACCGAAATTATGGTTTGCCAGAAGTAAAGAATCATGATAGATGTCAAAGGAATGTTGGTTCTTTGTTCCAACAAGGGCAAGGCCAGTTCAGTTGTAGGGAAAGTTGTTATAACAAAAGCAATGTAAGAAACAGTGTCCTTAGCAGTTTTCTAAAGGGGCTCACTTGACTTGTATGAATAGGAAATTCTTTGGATCATTTACAATGGCAACAAAACAGTCACAAAGGGACTTTGGTTGAAAAGGAGTTTTCAGAGTGAAAGTGATACACCACGCGCAGCTGTGGTGATTCAAACAGTCTTCGGCGTGAAAATACTCCAGACAAAACCAGAGGACTGCCCTAATCGCCCTCGCGCCTCGACTGCTCTCATCGACCTCACGCCGAAGACTGTTTGAATCACCACAGCTGCACGTGGTGTATCAATTTCACTCTGAAAACTCCTTTTCAACCAAAGTCCCTTTGTGACTGTTTTGTTGCCATTGTAAATGATCCAAAGAATTTCCTATTCATACAAGTCAAGTGAGCCCCTTTAGAAAACTGCTAAGGACACTGTTTCTTACATTGCTTTTGTTATAACAACTTTCCCTACAACTGAACTGGCCTTGCCCTTGTTGGAACAAAGAACCAACATTCCTTTGACATCTATCATGATTCTTTACTTCTGGCAAACCATAATTTCGGTATCAAAATAAAGAAGCATTCTTAGTTTAAAGGAGCAATGTAGTAGACAGAAGGCACGTGTAAAGGTGAATGTTCACAAAATACAATCCTTATTTTGTTATACCTATTTAATGTGCATTTTTGGCATTTTATATTAGGTTAATATAATATGGAGTTACATTTTTATTACAGTAAGTAATTAATTTAAGCACTTTTAGACGTAAAACAAATGCGCTATGCTCATACAGTAGTTATTTATCTGTTTAAAGGGTTTCAATAGATAAACTGTTAGGATTTGAGTGTCAAGTGAGATACCCTGGCCTCGGTTATCGTCCCTGACGTACAGGTTAGGACGAATCATTTCTATCAGCTTTGTGGCGTTCGCTTTACTAAACTTATATCTGTTTTTGAAGTTTAGGTCGTACTTGGCAACAATTTCTATTCTTTTTATATAAATTTTCCTCCGTCGTCTTATTTCACGAATTCTACGCACCATAACTACATTCATCAGTTCATTGTCGTCCATGTTGCAAAGATAGTGCGCCCTTAATATAACCCTCGGAGGTAGATCAAAATTTGAGCCGGACCAACGTGTTTGGTCCCCGAACTTTCGCTAATCCCGGTTTATGAATAAGAAAATTGATGGTCCACCGTTAGTACACCGGAAGTAGCAAGTTGGTCCGGACCAAGTCTGAATATGAATACGGCCCAGAGTTACTTAATGTGTTCAATACCACACAGTGTGTCTCTTCACCGGGGATATTTAGAGAGAATATCGTGTTTTTCTATAAGCCTTTTCTGTTCGTATGTAGTTTTTTTTAATTTGAAACATTTTCTAGGCTCTGGCTGTGTAATGTTTTGGATCCTAATTTACAAATTACACTGATGGCATAATTAACTTAAGCAGTTATCAATGTCTGGAAAATTAGCTATAACACCCCTTATCGCAAAACTGTTATGTCTGGCATAGCATGCTGCACAGGGTGGCACGCGCGTGCGTGCGTGCGCGCACACACACACACACACACACACACACATAAAACAACTCTGAATTAGCAAGGATTGTATTTAAGATGCAGATATCACTACATATTCCCCTTACCTCCCCACGTGCAGTGCGGATTTCATTCAGCAGAATTATGAGAGTTTTTTTTCTTCTTTTTTTTTCTTTTTTTTACTCCAGAGGCTCTACTCCCATTAGACCTGGACCAGTAGGACCAAGGACCCGGGCCTCCTTCCACCTTGGATGGGAAAATCCAGGGTTCTTTCCACGGGTCAATACCTTGAGTCTAAAAGCCCCCCCCCCCATTGACTACTACGTCAAGAAGGGCGGAAGTGGATACGCCACTTACGCGCGTGAACCCTGCAGGGAAGACTACCGAAAACCTCGATGGGGCCGCCTGGTGATCTAACACACCTTCTACTAGCTCTGCAGGCTAGTGCCCGGGACTTATTAGGCAACTCTCTACCCCCGCTAGGCGGCCGTAGTCTGGCCGGAGGTACCCAATTCCCCGTGGGTGTCGGGAACACACTGCCCCCTCGAGTCCAACCCAGTCCGAACAACACCCCGACGGGAGGTTCTCAGCAGTTCGGCCCGAGGTTCCTCTGGTAACGTCGAGGTACCACGAGTGCTAAGGGTCCGCAGCGCCCACACCTCGGCAGCCAAAGGGGACGGATCCCCTCCCCTACGGGAAAGAAATATGAGTTGATAAAAAAGAAAGTACAAGAACGTTGTTATTCATTACTTTCCTGGAATGCAGTGGCCAGTCGAACGGAGGTGGTTGTGAAAATTATACTGCAGAACCTCTGTTTGCGGAATATTTGTATCTCAGCTTTCCGAAGAGAAAGAACAAATAAAATAAGTAAATACATATCTTTTTAACGGGGACATACTTTTACCCGCGTGAAATCCCAATTTCGGACCGCGGTATTTTGGGCTCCTACTGTAATTTAGTAAATGATAAACTCACGGAATATTAAGAATAAGTACAATGTAGCCAAACTGTATAAATGATTCATAAACTTTAAGATAATCTCAAAATTAACATTTCTTTCCTGTGGCGCTACGGTCCGAGAAGAACTTGAGCCTTTTAGCCTTATTGCCTCACGCTAACTTGCGCACAGCAAAATAGTGTCATCAGTTAGGCGTTATTACGCAGGCGCAAAGTAAAATGTTAGGTCACGAAGGCGTATTGTGGTTCATCATTTTCCTTAACATGCTGTGTTGATATACATATATACCTGGAGTTAAAATCTCACTGCTAAGGGTGTGATGGAAGTGGATTGTACTCCGTAGCCGAGAATGAGAGCTCCATGCTCTAGCTCACAGCGCCACGGTAAACTCGAACACACTTATATTGACCTTATCCAGGTAACCCACCCTGACCGAGATTCGAACTTGGGACCTCTTGAACGTGAGGCAGACATGCTACCACTACGCTACCGAGGCGGGCGCGCGGATGCGCTGATTTTCTATAAGCAGATGTTTGTCATAGGGCAGTACATTATATATAGTTTACAGACATTAAATATCCATATTTTATCAAAAGGGGGAAAGAAGAATTCATTTCCACCGAGTTATGACGCATTCATGGGACTGAAAAACAAACCCCTCTACTTCTTAGTAGTCTGAATGGGTGTAGGGTAAATGCTTCATCTACAGAACGAGGTGGGATGGGTAGATCGAATAGCTGATGTCATCAGCGTAATAGAACCTATGGTTGTACATCGCTGAGAGAAAACAATGTCACACCGGCAATCCTGTGAGCTGGCCGTGAGAATTAACACAGCTTTCAAGGACAGCTACTGATTTACATCAGGAAAGGAATGACTGTTCAGATAGCGTTCAAGGCCTTTCTGCAATGTAATTTGGGAACATTCGACTACTGGAACGATCTACTGCGCCGGGAGGACTATTTAAAGGCCCGATTCTAGGCTCGAGAAATCGTGAGAAATCGCGGTGGGAAATCGCCTGGTACTGGAACAGCAGAGAAGCAGCCATCGAGCCAATAATGGAGTTGTTTGTAGTTGGCGTTCAGCTCCATGTGAGGGATTAAACGTTGTGTACGACAGAGAGACTACTAACAGCACGAGTTGGAGCATGCAACAAATACATAAAGAAACATTAAGGAGAGATGTTGAGGTTGTATATTTGTGTAAAAGGGAAAGTGATTTTTCGTTAGATTGGGTTAACAATTCTGGTGACATAAAAAGTAGTTTTCAATGAATTTTGTTTCCTCCCGTACTTTTTTTGTCGCCTTTGCCACAATAATCTGCGATGAGCACTGTTCGGTATACGTAGGTTTTGTTTTCAAGTCTTCTTGGCGTATTCTGTGTAATTTTGTCTATCTTGATTCCTCTTTAAGTTGCTAAATAAAAATGAAGCTTGTATAGCTTCTTCCTACGAGTAGTTTGTGAAGACATCAGTTTAACTTACTAATGAGAAACGCTATGTTCGTTTTCAGGAGACAGTAAGTGTGTAATATTCAGGAAGTCTCGCTGTCACCGTTTCCAAGCAACTCAAACCACAATCTTTGGTCTACTATTAAATGAGAATTTCATGTTACAGAGAAGGTGAAGGCTGAATCTTGACGTCATCCGTGTGCGAAATTGGTTAAAGGAAGGGTTAATTATGAGACAGGGGAATTTGGGAAGCAGTGGCAGTAAACATCGTCCTATGCCATGTTTATTAACCACCTTCCTGCTAATGTAAGATAAGAGTTATTAGAATAGTTAGGACATGAAAGACTGAAGGGTTTTATGTACATAGCGAACAACTTAAGTAGTTGCAGCTGTGATGAACAATCATAATCATAACCTTAAACAAGTTTCATCTCATAAAATATGAAATGGGATGACTGTTAAACATGAGAAATGAACATTTAGTTGGCATATGGAATGGCTACTCTACGTAATTTTAATAAATAAGAATATATGATACATTTAGTTCACATTCTCTGCGGACTTTCCTACAAACTTTACAGAATTTCAACTAGGAATTGTTAATAAAAGTTAACTTAAATCCAAATTTATGGATTTCGTTGAAGTAGTAGGTAAAGCCATTCCACGAGTTCGAATCTCGGTCAGGGTGAGTTACTTGGATAAGGTTTTCTCAGGATTTTTCCTTATCCTGAAACACGAATATCGGGTGACTCTAAGCTCCATAGATCCAGGGCTCTTTTGAGGATCATTTCACACATTCCATTTATCGTACGATATGACTTTACATTGGAGGACGTAAATTAAAAAAAAATGGCATTCCTACAAATCTTTAAAGAGCATATCTCTTACTTTAAAATGCCAAGTTCCACGAGTAATGACCAATGACGATTAGCCATTTATAAACAATATGCGAGAAAATAAATGTTAATAGCACTTCACAATTAAGAAAAATGTAACTATTCTAAAATTCAACCATATTTCGTAATATTTCGTGAATAAACAAACAATTATCTAGTTAATATAATCTCTGTGCTAAGGTAATTTCCATTTTTTCTCAAAATTTAGGATACATGTTATTTCACTTGTCATGAAAATACCTTTAAATTAATGTTTGAAGCATTTTTGAGATGGATTTTCTTGAAAAAATACATGCAACACACTTGCAACGTTGTTATTTAACGACTGTTGTTCTTTTTAATTATGCTGTTCACACAAATACAAGCACGTGCGTAGGCGCCAAGTTTTCTAAAGTGCTTTTATTAATTTCAGGGAGTCTGAAAAAGTGTATTTCTGATGAAATATCGAAGTTTATGATGAGTGCAATATGTGTTTTGGTTAATATATAGGTAATTGATGGAGAATTAAAGATTGATATCACTTAATGAACAATTGTTTTAGTTTACTATATTGTGTACCATATGCGCAAGATTTCTTGAGCGCTGGAATGCCGGTGTGGTGCGGGCAGAGGGGAAGAAGAGAGAGCTAACACGCTTTTGTTTCTGCAGTGTGGTCCACCTAGAAAAACTCAGTTCAACCAAATTGTGGTAAGATAAGCGAAGATATGCGCCGAAGATATGAGATGTGTCAACAAACAATTGAACTCCATCCGATATGCTGTATGCTTATATATTTACTGTTAAACACATAAATGTATTAAACAAATATAATGACAGCTATAAACACTCACACGCTTTGCGATTCTTCGATTTCCAAGTCTATTGCGCCACTTTTATCACTGGTATCCTCTAATGTGTTAATAATTTCATTAATTGCATTTTCTACTGCACCATCGTTTCACCAATATTGCATTTCCAGCTCTTGGACCTTCTTATCGTATTCTTCCCGATCCGTCGCTTCTATAGCAAGTTTCCGCAGATTTGTGGCTCTCGCTAACATTGCGTACTTTGTAAACATTCTTTATTTTTGCCACGCCAGCTCAGTTGACTTTAGATTACAGTTATATGGAGGTAGACGAAAAATAGAGTGTCCCATTTTCAGAGCCATAGTATGGACAACATAATTTTGTTATTTTAGTTAATTGATGGAAATTAATCATTTCTCCACACTAGCCGTATATAGGCTAAGATATTTGATGGATGGAGTCAACATGAAAAATTCAATGCCATGGCAGGGATTTGAACCACGAATCTCCTGGTTTCCGTCCAGTCGCTCTTAACCTTTGAGCTACCATGGTCAACGTGGAAATATACGGGTCAACTGGGGAATTTCATTTAAGGACGGCACGTTGACCATGGTAGCTCAAAGTTTAAGAGCGACTGGAGATCCGTGGTTCAAATCCCGGCCATGGCATTGAATTTTTCATGTTGACTCTATCCATCAAATACCTTAGCCTATATATGGCTAGTGTGAAGAAATGATTAATTTCCACCAATTAACTGAAATAACAAGAGTTAAATGATGAAGCCTGGGACTTAAGTACTTACAATAGTAAGCCGCCACAAATGGTGTATCTCGGATGCGAGAGACCCTAGTGGTCTAGCGGGGAAATATACTAGTCAACTGGAGAATTTAATGTCAGGACGGCACGTTGACCATGGTAGCTCAAAGGTTAAGAGTGACTGGACGGAAACCAGGAAACCCGTGGTTCAAATCCCGGCCATGGCATTGAATTTTTCATGTTGACTCTATCCAACATAATCTTGGTTTTAGATTTGTTGTAAACTCGTTAGCTAATAATTAACCTCAAAATTGCTCAAAATTAAATGGCGTACGTGAGAAAGCTTAGAATATTATCCACTAGATGTCACAGTGTGTAGCGCATTTCCTGTTTCAAAGTTGCCCGCCTCGGTAGCGTGGATGGTAGCGTGTGTGCCTCACGTTCAAGTGGTGCTGAGTTCGAATCTCTGTCAGGGTGAGTTACCTAGATAGGATTTTTCCGAGGTTTCCCTTATCCTTCAAGACGAATGTCGGGTAACTGTAAGCTCCATGGGCCATGGACTAATTTAAGCATCATTTCACTCAATTCATTCACCGTCCGGTATGACTTAACGTTGGAGGACGTAAATCACACAAAAAAGTTTCAAAGTTGTCATCTGTGTTTACGGAAATAGGCGAAACCTACGGAATGAGGACTTGGGACCCGAACGCTGAATAAATCTTTGTTCAAAATGTTTAGTAAATAAAGTGATTTATGTGTTAAGTTATTTCTTAATTTACACTATAGAATATAATACATAGTCTAGAGTTTTAACTTGATAGACATTTTGCTTAAATGTACCCCATAGGAAAACTTTCAGGACTTTTTTTTTTTTTCTCGCAAAGGCGGACGTTAACTTACAATTAACATTATCTCGTAATATAAAAAGCTGAATTCTTGAATTGTGCCGTGCTGTTTTGGTGGAGTAATATGAATGTGAATGTATGCTTTCGCACTCCTTATTTTTTCTAACCCAATTTGTGCTTTACCGAACTTCCAGCAGTGTTTCCACATATTGCTGATACAAAAAGTTGCATATGGAACCAAGCAAAGCTTTCCCTTAGTTACCTGAGTGGAGCAAAGTGAAAGCTGATTTAATTTGTTTGCTGGGTTTCTCTTTTGTGTGGTAGTACATTTATGTAACACAAACTCATGACATTTCGCCAGCCGTGGATACATACATAGATCGTACTTTAAAACGTAGCCTATGAGGTGTAGTTCATAAAACTTAAGTTTACATCGTTATAAACGATTATGGTGTGACATAGATGATTAAAGAACTTTGAAAAATGAACTTTTCAAGAGTGCCAGTTTCTAAATCAACACATGTTTCATAGGTAAGATTTACAATCCTGTGTTCAGTAATTAAATGTATCATACTGTTTTTGGATATTATTTGACTTAAGCCTTTGCAAAATTGATATCTATTATGTGTTTCCAATGGGAAGGTGTTCGTTCTTGAGCGCTACTAGGTGAGCAACCAATCGGAGTTCTGCGGTGTTGTCGTATTGCATTCCCTTTAAGTGGTGTGTGAGAAGCGCTAAGACAAAAATTCAGATTTAGCCAAAACTGATCTATGTGGAAGGTAGAGGGTAATGTATCTAACATAACCATGATAACCCCATAATTTTAGCTCAAATAGTTTTTCTAATACAAATAAATAAACCACTATTACCTGTATTATAATACATCGCGACGTAAGCACTGTATGAATATCATTATTGGTTGGAATGTATGCATTTACGTATATTTTTAATTACTCAGAACTGAAAGGTATGGCATGACGCGATAAAAGAATTACCTACTTTGAATAAGCCAATGCGAGCGAGAGGAAACAATAAATTGCCTGCTGCCCTGGCAGAACGTGTCTGGCCACATATCTTTATCAATGGTTCGTAATCTCTATTTACGCTAGAGAGTTCAAAATAGTTGGTGTGTATGTATGTACATATACTTTTAATTACTCAGAACTGAAATTTAAACCACTGACATAATGGATAAAAAAAATTACCGTGAGTAAGTCAAGGTGTTAAATTCAAGAAAGCGCAAACACTTCATTTCCTGTTAGCCTGTGGAATGCTGTATGCTTATTATTATGAATGAATGCTGAATAAGAAGTGCTTCTTTAGTCTGTAGAGTTCAGATCAATATCATTCAGTTGTTCTTTACACATCAGTAGAGTAACAGTTAAATAGTCCAATGGCTTCTTGCGGTGAAATTAGTGGCGAGTCAAAAAGGCAGGCATTGTGAAGTTGGACACGAAGAATTATTTTTAAGGTGTCGACGTTCTTCAAAAAAAATTTCGGAATCAGAGACTAAAAGTGAGTAACTGCAAATAGTTTAAAAACACGGAAAAAGTGTATCAGCTGGATCAACTTGCAATTGAAATGGGACACGAGGTAATACGCCTCCCACCTTACCACTGCCAATATAATCCAATTGAGTTGGTGTGGGCTCAAATAAAAAGGGGGATTGCAAACAGAAATACAAATTTTAAACTGAAGGACGTTAAACGAATTGTTCACGAAGAAATTGACAAGGTAACACAACAGAAATGGGAAACTGCGCGAGGCATGCAGAAAACTTTCAAGAAGACAATTTCAAGAAAGAAAGAGCACGTGACTAGATTTTGGAACCTATAATCATAAATTTGCAATCGGAGGATGAAGGATGAAGGATCAGAGGATGAATACAGTGACAATGACGAATTATCTCCTAATGGAAGTTAAATTGACAGCCATATGGATGAGCCACTGCCAGTTCCATTGGAACAGAACAACAGGTAATTCATGAATTATAATTATAGTAATAGTATTTCAAAATATACATAATTTGCGAAAATGCTTTTTCCAATTTTGATTTTGGAAACTGTATCATTGTACCAGTTTGTAAAATATAATTTGCTTACCCTTACGTCTAGCTCCAAGCAGACCTGCGTGTTGTATGAGTGTGCGACAGAGAGGGAACTATAAAAGGAGTGCGGTAACAAGCTGGCAACGCTGAGTGTTATCCGGCATCTGATTAGCTGGACTCCAGAACTCTTCGCATTCGAAACACATAATAATTAAATTCTAATTGTGGAGTTGATCAATATAAGTTCTCACAAAATTTAAATCAAATGAACATATTTTAAAACAATTTTATGTTATGCTGAGAACATTTACCTACCAGTAAATTGAAATAATATTGATCGCTGAAGTTGTACTTGTTTCTGATCGTGAAAATCATGATTTGTTTACTTCAATTAAGCAGAGTTTAGTAAGTACGTTCTCAGCGTCTCTGCGTACACTGAAGGGAAAGTTCGCTTAATTTTGACCAGAGGCCACCTTCTCAGCTGTGGAAACACCAACTTTACTCTCCTGCCGAAGGAAGCCATGTTAGTTATTTAACTGCCAGAAAATCCAGCTCTTCCTCCAGGAAGAGCATGCAATTAAAGTTGATGTTAGAGGAAGATCCGGAGTTTCTTTAAAAGGTAATCACTGCTGTTGAAACTTGGCTACATTATTTTGATCGTGAGAGCAAACAGCAAAGCTCAGTGTGGAAATCTCCTTCATCAAGGACCCCCAAACAGGCAAAAGTGGTTGCTTCTGCTGGAAAAGCTATGGTCATTCCATTCTTTGGTATTCATGGAATGGTTTATCTGCATGTTGTACCTGCACACACATCAGTAACTGGACAATACAACAGGGGTATCCTGAAAACATTGCAAGTCCATATCAGGCACAAAAGACCACATATCCGTGAAGCAGGCTGGATGCTGCACCACGACAATACGCGGCCGCATATTGCCAATGTTGTTCCTGTAAAAATCAACGTGAATTGCATCCCTCACCGTCCCTATAGTCCGGATTTAGCCCCATGTGACATTTTTCTATTCCCTAGCTTAACGAAAGGCCTTAGTAGGAGGCATTATCCATCATCAGAAGCAGTGGTGAAGGCTGCGGAGGCAATTTTGAAGGATCTCTCAAATAATGGTTTCCAGCATGTCTTTGAAGACTGACAGAAACGCTGGTACAAGTGTATCGCTTTCAGGAGAGACTATTTCGAGAAGGAGCATCAAACGTATTAGGATGGGTGAAGGTACGTTGTCAAAAAAAAAAAAAAAAAAAAAAAAAAAAAAGATATGATCATTCTTTTTTAAACAACCCTCGTAGAAAATTGTAATCCATCAAAATACTGGTATGGAGAATTTACTGGAAAAATACATTTTTAGACCTTTAAATCAAATTTTAGAAAGAAAAAAAAATACCTTATGTATCTGTGTGTGTGTGTGTGTGTATGCTTGTATTTTCAATGTAACTCCAAAACGAAGAGTTGGTTGAATACCAAACTTGGTAATGAAGTTTAACTGCACTGATAAGCAGGTTCTAATATAAAATTTTGAGTCCAGATATATATTCCTTTAAATAATAACATATTTAATTATAGTTAATACATATTCCATTAAATAACACGTCATTCCTTCCTTCCTTCCTTCCTTTCCTTTCCTTCCTTCCTTCCTCCCTCCCTCCCTCCATCCATCCCTCCCTCCCTCCCTCCCTCCCTCCCTCCTTCCCTCCTTCGTTCCTTCGTTCCTTCGTACGTTCCTTGCTTCCATCCATCCTCCCTTCCTCCCTCGCTCACGCTCTCCCTCTCTCCCTCCCTCCCTCCCTTCCTTCCTTTGTAGCCCTTTGAGACAATTTTCGTAATTAATTTGAATTTCTATTTCTTATATTTTTCTCAAATAAAATATTTATTAGTTTTTTTCTCCTCTTAATGTAATAGAATAACATTTCTAAGCTATCATATAGCGACCAGCTGCAAAATGATTATAATAACACTTCAGTTACAGTACTTATCTATTCTATTTCATTCACTAACATTCTGTTCCTGATCGGAATCAAATATGCAAAAGCCATATAAATGTATGTTTCAATTGATTATGGTGGTATATGCAATTTCATTCACTTCTTCTCGGCTAAATAAAGTTATCCCTCACATCTCTTTAAATAGAAAGAGTAATTTTGGTGAAATTGCGTTGTGTGTACAAAGAAAGAAGGTGGTGGAAGATGAGAAAACGGGAGAAACTCCATAAAATTTACAACTTCGGAGATATTACGTTGTCGATGTACAAATATCTATGTGCGCAGGTTCGATACAGCTTCCACTTCGGCTATTTTCCTTTCCGTGACCTACGTTATGTGTACCTTGTGCGGGTAGTTTGAACTCCATAAACATAATTATTCCACAATTTCGTCTGCGCCTTCAAACTAACGGCTCTTGTGAAGCCACATATCCGCTCAAGCTCTCACTTGAGGTTTAACACCTTCGAGGTTATTTCCTTAGACGTTACCAGCGCTGGAAATTAGAAATTTTGCGATCGATTACAATAACTTTTGCTGCACTTGGTAGATAACGTTCACCTCACATTTACCTTTCTTTATTCAGTTATTCACATTTTAAGTTAAACCGAGTTTAAGACTTTCGTATCCCTACTGGAAGTGTCTACTCACTAGAATTAATATTTGACTTTGAGGAGGAAATTCGATAACATCTGAGCTGGGCTTCTTGATCCAGATAGGAACTTACATTTCTACGAGGTTATTAAGACACTTACGCTAATTAGAGTACTAGGAAATCGAATATGGGCGCTAAGGAAGGGTTTCTTTTCTGTTATGGTAGAGTAACTCGTAATATTTAAGATATTTTCATGTCCGTATTTTAGCTGGGCAGAAGGATACTAAAACTCTTTAGAGGATGCTATGTGCAAATATGTATGATTTAATTTTTGAGCACTCATTTCAACAGAATAATGAGAAAATTTGTAGTTAGGAACATTTGTGTTGCCACCCCATTCTAATATGGCCCGAATAAGTTAACTCTCATCTTAAGGCCCTAATTTCTTCAGAATCACCATATTTGATGTGAAACTATGATCTTAGCTGAATTAAAAAACAATAAACCATGTCATCGAGATGAAACAAGAATTTAACCTAAATATATCGTCATATTCATTGATTATTGAAAATCATTTGATTAGGTAGAACATAAGAGTGCTATATCGGCAATGAAAGCAATAGCCAGACTCACAGCATATAAGGATGATAGGCAAGATTTATATGAGAAGCAGCGCGAAAGTGAGGATCGAAATTGACGGGGATTGTTCTGAATGAAGAGGGGGGTCAGACAGGGAGACCCTCTTCTCCAAGATTATTCACATGCACCCTAGAGAAAAGTTCAGAAAACTAGGCTGGGATAGGAAAAAGAGAGGCATAAATACCTTTGGGAGTGGACTGACAAATTTTAAGTTACTAAACAATATTGTGTTATGGAAAGATAGTCAGAATGAAAAATTCAATGCCATTGCCGGGATTTCAACCACGGATCTTCTGGTCAGTTGAAGAATTTAATGTAATGTGGCACGTTGGCCATAGTAGCTCAAGGGTTAGAGCGGCTGGACGGCAACCAGAAGATCTGTGGTTCAAATCCCAGCTATGGAATTGCATTTTTCAGTCTGACTCTGTCTTTCCATACTTTAGCCTACACACGGCCAGTGTGAAAGAACAATTAATTTCTAATATTGTTTTATTCTCTAACACTGTGGCAGAGCTAGATTGTTAATAGAGCTGAAGGCAAGAAGCAACGAAGTGTGTTTGTAAATGAATCTATCAAAAACAAAACTAATGACCATCTCTAAGAAGACACCCTTTATTATAGTTGACGGAAAAAGAAGAAAAGGAGAAAAAAGGAGAATGGGTGTAGCTTGGAATAAATTCTGGAGATCCAAGCATCAAATTCATTTTACTAGATAAACGTATGAATGTCAAAACAAGATTGGACATCATGCAAACCTGTGTCATCCCAGTTCTCATATGCGGAAGCCAAATCTTGGACATTTAACACATCACAGATCTAGACGATACAAGTGAGTCAAAGACAAATGGAAAGAAGAATACTGGTACAGGATGACGAACGAAGAGTGAATAGAGTGAGTAGAGGACGCGTCCAAAAAGGCGAAGAGGACCAAATGGAGCTAAGGAAGCCACGTGGCCAGAATGCACCAGGATAGCTGGGCCTATAACAACGGTATGGGATCCAAGACAAGGATAAAGGAACAGGGGACTCCACGACAGAGATAGTCGCAAGAATTTAATGCTGCGATGGGTGTGCACTGGATGAGAAGGGCAAGAGTCAGAGTGAAGTGGAAAGAAACGTGGGCTAGGAAAAAAATCATAGTGATCCATAGTGTGAAAAAAGTGGTGCGAAAAGTATGTGTGATCATAATATCAGGATAAAGAGAAAGTAGATTCAGACACAGACGGAAATTTAAAAATGGTTAAAGAAGCGGAGAACATGGAACCGAAATGCACCATAATTGCATATTAAAACATCTGTGTGTAAATGTAACAGCGAACTACCATGAGCAGTCTACAAACTGAGAAATGTCCAGTTGGAAAGAAAATACTAAATAACAAAAATAAATGAACCCAATCTATGGATAGCCACATGAGGTCACTGGCAGAATACATTTATGCATATTTGCTCAGTAAAAGTCTTGTATTTCGCAATCATTTGCGGAAGAAACCTGTGGGAGACACTTTTGAATCGAAGAATAATGCAATGTATTATTGTAAAAGTGGAGGTGTGTGAAAATAGTACTGAGTTCGAGTTCATGATGTTCTGACTTAAAATTTGTCCTCAATATAGGCCTTATTTTGAAATACTTAGAGCATTAACTTTGCTTGCTGCTGTTCCTCCCCAAATTGAACAAATATATGAAAGGAGAAGGACAATGTAAAATTAAAAAGTATACAGAAACTATAATAGTGATGTCATCAAAGAATACCTGCTGCTGACGAATGTGAGACAGCTGGTACTGTTTAGAAATTCCATGGGAACTGCAACAGATCATCTGCATTTTCAAATAGCAAGCGTAGTTTTACGGGAAGATCGACTTCAGTTTTGGTGTTTTGTTAATCGCTTCCATAAACAAGCTCCAGGATACACATTACAGTAGGGGAAAGTGCTTTCCGTTCAACGTCTATTAATCCCTGTAAATAAACTCCCTTCAGGAGGCTCATTATTTTACATAAAACCAACAAAATATTCGAAATTGTTGATTCTGTAATGGATTGTTTCAGAAATTCTGATTGAAAAATATGAATTTCCTATATTTGTATCATTACAGAAAAATATTAATATTTACCATTTTGAACATGATTATTTTTCAGTTATAGGACGGTATAACTCTCTCTGTATGAGGCGAGAAACCAAGCTGTGCAAATCTTTATGTTTACTTCCTCTGATGTTTACTAGGTATGTTATTTTGTTCGATATAATATATTGTGACTTTGTGAGTTCATAGAATTAAAAGTGCGAATTGCAGAAATTCAAACCGTTCTTTATTTGCGTAGAAATACACTCACAGCAGCAGCATTACGTCACATACAAAATTACAATCTTCCAAGGTCGTTGACCACAACAAAGAGTTCATTTCCAAAACACCAGTTTCAATAACAGCTCTTGTTACGTCTCTGTTTACAACTGTTTACTACTGTTCCTTGGCAAGTCGCCGCTTCCTTAAATACCTCTACTCATATTGCTAGATAGTTCCGGAATATTCTGTAACAAACACGAAATCGAATGTTCTGTAAGACAATCAAGATTTCACTAGAATTTTCCTAACTTTAACTGTTTTACCACGCCTTTTATCTCCGTGCTATATTTATCTGCTTATGCAGGTTCTTTATCTTCGTGATACACTATCCGTCTGTTATCACTCCCGCGAACCCTTTTAGCGCGTACGCCGCCAGTCGTAATAATGGATTCGCGACATTTTATAGCAGATACTGTCTTTGTAGATATCTCAGTTAAATAAAATGTAGTTTTGAAGAGAGTACTGAACCAGAACGCGTGATTTATCCACGTCCGGACATCTTTAGTGAAAACGCTAACCGAGGTGGTTTAAAACTTATTTTTAGGATGATGTAAAATAAAACTTTAGTTAGTTTCTTACTGGATTAAAGAAAAAGTTACTCATAATATCCTTACTCATTGGTTTGGTTTTCTTTGATTTATTCGTTAAGAAGTATATAGTTCCTACAGATATATTTGGTTTTATTTTATGATATTTGGAAGAATAACATAAGTCCATATTTCATGTACACGAGACGAACATTTTGAAGCACTGTTCCCCAAAATTTTACACTTTCTCCTTAAAAACACAAAAATGAATAATATTGTATTTAAAAAGAACAATGCATATTACATATTTATAACAGAAAAATAAGATGTGAATTATTCTTTCAAGAATTGTCTGTAATTTGCATTTAAACTAACGTAATTTCGGAACCTGAAGAAACAGTCACAACCTTTTATGTGATGTTCAAATATAAAATTTATGTCAAATGCAACCTTTGTAACCAGCACTCCAATGCCATTAAATAAAGGAAATTATATTACATCTATAGTTGTCTCCTGCTTTGTTGAATAGCGTCGGGCTAATTGGGTTCCCCTGCAACACTCACTATGTGTAATGTGGTTTGGGAGCTATATTATGTCATTGATCTCTACCCTGTTTCTAGGTAGCATCTTGTTAATTGGTCTCAACATTTCTTTCTCTTCTATAATTTTATTTAGGTTTCGTCGAATTTTTCTATTAGGGAGTCAAATGCCTTTTCACTATCTACAAAGAATGCCTTAGATCATTCCCAATATCAGCAGATATTTTTCATTACATATAATTACCCTTTTGTCTTTAAAGTTAAAACTTTGCTCTTCGATATATTGAGCTATTGAATATGTCAATATTCTTTAATTACTGGGAAGGAAAACGTGTAAATATTCCACCCCACTGCTATTCCTAACGATACGTTCGGGCCTTTAATGTTTTCGTATAGTAATTTAATAGCTGGAGACATTAAGTTTATAATAATTCCTTAGATCCCTTTTCCAACACAATATATGGGAAAATTGCCATTATGTGATCTTATAGGATATTGGATTCTTACCACCGTAGGCGTAATACTTACATTCTTAAAATCTTTCTGTATCGCGAATTTTCTTACTGATTTTTGCACTATATAAAAGAAAATAACGATGCATCCTAAACACTTAGAGGCAAATTAGGAATTTTGACTGACTTTCTATGGACAGGTTTTCTATAAACTGATACTCGTATACACAGCTTATGCTATTCAAGCCATAGAATTTCGCTCTTTGGAATACTATGTCAGCCCTATATCTACTTTGACATAAAACTATTTTATTCCATAAATGATGCAAGTCTTCAGTTCTATCGGAGAATTTTGAAAATAGCCAAATGAAAAGATAGAGTCAACACGAAAAATTCAATGCCATGGCCGGGATTTGAACCACGGTCTCCTGGTTTCCGTCCAGTCGCTCTAACCCATTGAGCTACCATGGCCAACGTGCCGTCCTGACATTAAACTCTCCAGTTGACTTATATATTACCCCGGTAGACCACAAGGGGCTCTCGCATTCGAGATACACCGCTCGTGGTGACATACTATCGTAAGTACATGAGTCCCATGCTTCATCATTTAACTCTTATTAATTCAGTTAAGTGATGGAAATTAATCATTTCTTCACAATAGCCGTGTATAGGCTAAGGTCTTTGATAGATAGAGTCCGGGATTTGAACCACGGATCTCCTGGTTTCCGTCCAGTCGCTCTAACCCATTGAGCTACCATGGCCAACGTGCCGTCCTGACATTAAACTCTCCAGTTGGTTCATATATTGCCCCGGTAGACTACAAGGAGCTCTCACATTCGAGATACAGCGCTCATGGCGACTTACTATCGTAAGTACTTAAGTTCCAGGCTTCATCACATAATTCTTATTGTTTTAGTTAATTGATGGAAATTAATCATTTCTTCACACTAGCCGTGTATAGGCTAAGGTATTTGAAGGTAGCTCAATCGGTTAGAGCGACTGGACGGAAACCAGGAGATCCGTGGTTCAAATCCCGGCCATGGCATTGAATTTTTCATGTTGGCTCTATCTACCAAAGACCTTCGCCTATGCAAGGCTAGTGTGAAGAAATGATTAATTTCCAACAATTAACTAAAATAACCAAATGAAGTTTGAATATGAATTAAAAAAATAATTTCTAAACAAGATTAATGAGTAGACAGTACAGTTAAGTGATTCTATCCTGTTTCATTAATACGGAATGATATCACTGGGTAAAGGGAATTCTTTAATCCGAAAAAGCATGCAGTATAAATGTTTCAGTTTCATATTTTAATACGTGTATAATAAAATAAGCATAAGAGATATGGCAAGGAATTTATCCCATTTAACGAGATAGGTCTCTGATTTCCTCCTTAATATAAGGGTGGTTCAGAAAGTAATAGCGTTTAATAAATTAAAGATATTAATTAAATAAATTATTCCTTTCAAAATTGAAGCATATTCAATTTTCTGCATAATCTCATTCGTAGCTAAACATATTCTATTTCCGAACTTATATGAGCATTAGGGTTATCATTTCTGTGTTATAAATCTTGTGTCGTGACATTTAGCCAAGATGTTAGGTCACAGTTTTAGTTACCAAAAAACAACATATTTGGAAAGTACATTTTAAACTCATCTTCCTTGAACGATGTTGTTGGCCGTATGGTTATTGAAACCAACTGTAATAAGTTTGCGTAATATATAATATATGTAGTTTTTCATACGTTGTGGAAAGTTTCACACTAGTATCTCTCGACATATTTAATTGGTACACTGCCTTCAAAAATGGAACTGATAGCTTTCACGTTTCATTCGGTGGCACTTGGTAACACACAGTTCAGTTTCTAGTCACAGAATGCACAACAGTTCCTTTCCACTGGTATTTACACCACATTTGAGAAAGGATGCTAAAGATACCATTCCACATTGGATAGAAGTCCGATAGCGACCTGCAAAGCGGTAATGGATAGACAGTAATTCATAAATCCTGTATAATCCTCATAAAATCTTACGCAGTGCTTAGGAATTAAGTTGAAATCTCATTTAATAGAATAGGAATACTACACTTACGATCACTTATCAACTGATCTGTTTATATGCTGGCGTAATTAAAATTAACAAGAGGCTCGATAGATTTTGATTTACAAGTGATGATGATGATGATGATGATGATGATGATGATGCATTCATGAATCAAAATATTTGTCTTCAGTTCTGACGGCAACAGTTACTTCAAAGGAAATCTCAGCAAGGCTTCCTTTAGTGTTCGCACGCAGCCAGCAAGGTGCAATGGCAGCAAAGGGCATATTACCACCGCCATCTCCTGACGTGTCTGTCACTCACACCAGCTAACTCTGTTATACTCTCGTCACATACCTGTCTGCCAGCATCTCCTGTGCCTCATTATTCCTCTTCCCAACTTCATTGCCGAACACTTGGCTTAAATTTACAACCCTCCAATGTTATATTACTCTAAAATTACACAAAGTATCCGTGATACGACCGTCACTTTCTATTAGCTTCAACTATAGAAGAGCTACTTCCAGTTTAAAAGCTTACTATCGAAGTTTTACTAGAATTATACATCTTGTTTCTGAAATATAAATGTGATTTGTTGCATTCAGCAACTTTCTTCGCCAGATGTTCTGTAAAATATTTAATCAAAGACGTTTCATTTCATTTGATTCTTGTTGTCCCACATGATTCATAATTCACATCTCCAAGATCGCGATTTCAAACTGGTACAGACCCGTAGCTTATAAGTGTACTAGGACAGCCCCTTGTCATAATATTTACTGGAATATAAGAACTTCTCAGGGGCAAAATTTTGTCTCACCAGTGACTAAACTAACCCTGCCGATTGACATCCTTATGAACAAAACACCTATTTTAAATTCAAGTCTTGCACTTCGTTGTAACTCACAGCAAGTAAAGCCAGTCAAATGTTTCATCATCGTCATCGTCAAATGTTCAAATCCCAGCTATGGCAATGAATTTTTCAGCCTGGCTCTACCCTTTCATATTGCGTCCTACGCACGGCTATTGTGAAAGGACATTAATTTCCATTAATTGTACTTCATAGTGGTCCGAACTATAAAGCCCGGGACTTAAAGTACTTACAGCATAGTAAGTCGCCATTAAGGTAGTTGTCTCATGTATTTATGGGAACTCCTAGTGGTTTACCGGGAGAAACACGAGTCATGTTGGCACGTTGGCCATAGTAGCTCATTAGTTTAGAGCGGCTGGACGGAGACCAGAACATCCGTGGTTGAAATCCCGGCTATGGTATTGAGTTTTTCAGTCAGGCTCAAACCTTTCATATTATTGACATTGTTACTATTGCCTTTGTGATCAGTGATTGTTAAAAAAGTGTGGGATACTTATTTGCAAATTGTATAGATCCTACGTATATATACCAAAACTTCCCATGTAGCAACTGTGGCCTTTGGACTAACCTCGCCCCACCAGTGATTACCGGATCCATTTTTCAGGTTGAGGCATCCAGAGGGTGGTGTCCATTACCTCCAATGATTAGGTGGTAGCGAACATGACGGTGAGGCAAATGAACCTACAGTTTTTACCCTGGACTCCGAACCACGTTGGGCATAGGGGGCACTTCACATGAGCTAGATAGAGGAGAAGGCGCCACCCCAGAGCCGAATTGAAGTCGGACCCTCAGCACGAGTGTCACGAACGAAAACACTGTGCTACCCCGCTGCCGTTATGGCAAAACCCTTCCTCATACAGAGGAATTACGTTAAATATTCTTGGTTTACTATGCTTCAGAATGTATTTTTGTGAGCGTACATAACCACATAAATAAAAGAATACTTTATCAGAGAAAGCTTTTTATTCAGCAAAATTGCCACCTGAAATGTTCTGTAAAACCAAATTGCGGAAATTCGCTGATTTTTTTTTTTTCTAATTAGTCCGCAAATTTTGCATAGCTTTCAATGTTTTCAATTTTCAAAGTTTAATAATTGTATGGAGTAAAGATTTTGAGATGCTTACTCCTACACAAGGGGGACGTTGAACCGATGCGTCATTATCAATGCAACTTCGAATGCCGGACGTCTCTAATCTCTTACAGTAGCAGCATTCTGCTCACTACAACAGTCGTCACAGGTACTTGTTGTCGCACCAAAAATTCATTGCCTATCTAACTCCCAAGGGTCATGTATGTTGCCGCTAGAAATTTACACAGATATTTAGAAATGTTCGGGAAGCGTGAAAGGAGAGTAACTTCTGATATTTATGAAGAAGAGAGCATTCTCCTGGTTTCCGTCCAGTCACTCTAACCTATTGAGCTACCATGGCCAACGTGCCGTCCTGACATTAAATTCTCCATTTGACTCTTATATTTCCTAGGTAGAGTTTGTGGCGACTTACTATCGTAAGTACTTGAGTCCTAGGCTTCATCACATAACTCTTATTATTTTAGTTAATTGATGGAACTTAATCATTTCTGCACACTAGCCGTATATACGAGTCAAATGGAGAATTTACTGTCAGGATGGCACGTTGCCCATCGTAGCTCAATGGGTTAGAGCGACTGGACAGAAACCAGGAGATCCGTGGTTCAAATCCCGGCCATGGCGTTGAATTTTTCATGTTGACTCTATCTATCAAAAACCTTAGGCTATATACGGCTAGTGTGAAGAAATGATTAATTTCCATCAATTTACTAAAATAAACATTATAAGTTTGTGAAATATCAACTGTTATGCTATATAGGTAGTAATATAATATGAAGAAAGGATATATACACACAAAACATATATTTTAAGGATATGGCGAGTAGGATCAAAAGATGCACATGCTTAGAATTTCACGGCCGGCGTTAATCCAATAGAATGTATTTCCCGGGCTTGTAGGCCGTGGTCCAGAGGATGAAAATTCTATTGCAGTTCCGCTCATATCTCCGACGAGCATCTTCAGAGGATGATTGTAGCGGATTTGCTGGATGTAATATGTATTTATATTACTTTTATATATTTATGTTAATATATATGTATAATATGTGATGCTGGAAGTAAGTACGCTAGAAACATCCTCTTAAGATGCTTGAGGGAGATATGAATGAAACTTCAAGAGAATTTTCATCCTTTGGACCTCGGCCTACAAGTCGGGAAATACATTCTATAGGATCAAAAGAACAATACATATAAGAAGTCAAGAAAGTTGAATTATAAGAACTAAACCATATCATTATGGTGCTACAGCATGACCGCTAAGCAAGGACAATGAGGACATTATACAAGGACTGATGTTTGATAACTAACTATAAATCTTTATATTCAAATCAAGAGCGTTTGCAAAGAGATGTTTGCTGTACCTATACATTCGCGTATAACCTCGCAACAAAATCATTTGCATCATATTAATTGTAGACGCAAGTTTACCTTCTTGACGTTTCTTTTATGAGCTTCAAATGGGAAGGTGTTTGTCCTTGAGCGCTACTAGGTAAGCAACCAATGGGAGTCCTGCGGTGTTATCGTATTGCATTCCCGCTAAGTGGTGTGTGAGGAGCGCCAACCTAATAAATCTGTATGAAATACTATTCGCGCTAAGACAAAATTTCAGATTTCGCCAAAACTGATCCATGTGGAAGGTAGAGAGTAATGTATGTAACATAACCTTGAAAACTCCATACTTTTAGCTCCAATAGTTTATCTAATACAAATAAATTAAACACTATTATCCGTATTATAACAATAAATCGTTACGTAAGCACTGTATGAATATCATTATTGGTTGGAATGTATGCGTTTACGTATATTTGTAATTACTCAGAAATGAAACGTAAATGTTTGAAATGACTTGATGAAAGAATTACTTTGAATAAGCCATTTCCAGCGAGAGGAAACAATAAATATCGTGCTGCCCTGGCAGAACGTGTCTGGTCACATTATATCTTTGATTATGAATGGTTCGTAATCTCTATTTACTCTAGAGAGTTCAAAGTTTTTGGTGTGTATGTATGTACATATACTTGTCATTACTGAGAACTGAAATTTAAACTACTGCATGACGTGATAAAAGAATTACTGTGGATAAATCAAGGTGTAAAATTCAAGAAATAGCAAACACTTCATTTCCTGCTAGCCTATGGAATGCTGTATGCTTATGTTTATGAATGAATGCTGGATAAGAAGTGTTTATTTACTCTGGAGAGATCAGATCAATATAATTCAGTTGTTCTTTACACAACAGCAGAATAAGAGTTAAATAGTGCAATGGCTTCTTGCGGTGAATTTAGTGGCGGTTCAAAAAGGCAATTATTGCGAAGTCAGGCTCGAAGTATTATTTTTAAGGTGTACATGTTCTTCAAAAATTTGGGCAATGAAAAATATAGAAATCAGCTCTATTTCAAAAATGCTCAATGGCTTACTGCTGAAGCGTGTTGTGTGGGTAAAACAAGTGTGTCCCGCATTTGGATTAGAAAACAGGTAATTCATAAACTATAATTATGGTGACAGTATTTAAAATATACATAATTTGCGAAAATACTTTTTCCAATTTTGATTTTGGCAACTGCATCATTGTAAAAGTTGTTAAAATATAATTCGCTTACCTTTACATCCAGTGCCAGGCAGACGTGCATGTTGTATGAGTGTGCGAGAGAGAGGGAAATATAAAAAGAGTGGGGTAACAAGCCGGCAACGCTGAGTGTAATATGGCATCTGATTAGCTGGCTCCAGAACCCTTCGTATTTGAAGCATATAATAGTCAAGTAACCTATTAGCAAAGGTGGTGTAGAACATAAGATCGAAAGCCTCTACTGGTTGACAATAACAGAGCAGTAAATGAAGTTACAAAGTTACTAACTACTTTGAAAATGACAAGAAATGTGTTGTGACCAAGGAAGTTTAGGGTTAACTTCTTACATAGCTCTGTACCATCACGGTTGAGTGATGGCTTTTAAAATTAAGAAGTAAAGAATCCGGCTGTGTAAGCCTACATACAGTTGAGCACAGAAATTGCGCAGAACTTTTAAGTAAATAAATATAAATTAAAAGTATATGCATAAAAAGGGGCATTTTCCATACCAATATGAACTTTGTTTATTGGACTTCATTTGTCCATGGACGACTATGAGAAATATTCGCTTAAGTTATGCAACAAAAAATGCGGTTATCGGTAAAAGATTTAAAGTTTGTTTCACTGTTTCATAAAGCCCTCTCAGAAATTCCAGAGACTTCCGAAAGTTAGTCCTCAATGCAACTAGTTAGGTTGGATGCTCAGTTTCCATGAGTCATTAAGGGAATGCCTTGCGAGCGCGCTTTGAATAAGTGTGTTACCAACTTCTGCTGGTAAAAACACCCTAACTTGTTAAGTTAGGGAACAAATGCGTTTTGCAAACTGCAGGAAAGAAAGCTAGTAAGTAGAGCTAAGACGCTAAAAGAAAGTTTTTCCCCGTGGATCAAGTTTCGGCGGAAAAGGGATATCTTTTAAAAAGAAAAACTTTCAACTTAAAGTTGACATAGAAGAGGGAAGGCAGAACGGTGTTTTTTTCTCTTTAATGCTGTCAAAGTGTCAAGCCTTCTGAAGATAAAATATGTATCGTTTTAATTATCTATATAGCCATAAAAAGTGGAAAAAGCACTTGCAGCGCATCTGTGATCAGTGGCGGCAGGTGTACGTGGCTGAAATGTGTCCTTTCTGTTATCTAATGCAGCCCTTTGGCTAGATTATTTATGATAAACAACAAATGTGGAAAAACATTTCAGCTTTCTGTTACTCCTCTGCAATATTATTTTGTTGGAATATAGAATATAGTGAAAACCTTCACATTTTAATAACTTTACTAACGTTTAAGAACGACATTTTCAATTGCTTCGAGGAATATTTTCAGTGGTGAACAGTATTCATATAAAGCCAACACATTTTTTTTTGTAATTTTACGTCCTCCAACTTTAAGTCATATCGGATGATAGATGAAATGGGTGAAATGATGCTCAAATAATCCCAGGGTCCACAGAGCTTAGAGTTACCGACATTCGTCTTTCAGGATAAGGCAAACACCCAGAAAACGTTATCCAGGTAACTCGCCCTGACCGAGATTCGAACTTGGGATCTCTTGAACCTGAGGTAGACTCGCTACCACCACGCTACCGAGGCGGGCACAAAAATATTTTAGTTTGGGCCTACATTAAAATCTTATATGTTGCAACCACATGGCAATCAGGAACTCTTCAACTATTCTCCACGTTAATCCAGATAAACATTGCCTTGTCACTGGTTCTTAATTTGAATATCGCTTAAACATACTGAATTTCCACATTTCCCTTGCGTCCTCAAGAATACCAGCAATAACTTAAAATGTATCTGGATTTACACGAAGTAGAGGAATTGGTAGGATTTATGAGTAGAGGAAGTCACAGGAGTGCAATAATTCAGATATTCTTTTGTTTGTTAGTTTTACTTACTTAATGAGAAGTTTTCCCTTTTCGTCGCTAAGTTTTAAGGTAAGCATGAGGGAATGAATGAAACTATGCTTTATTCTCGAACGCATTAAATAAAATGATAAAAGAAATTGTTATAACCAAGAGAACCGAGTTCGAATCTCGATCAGGGTGAATTAGATGGATAAGCTTTTTCCGGGTTTTTCCCTTATCCTGAAAACTAATGTCGGCTAGCTCTAAGCTCCATGGGCCCTGGAAAAATTTGAGCATCATTTCATCCTTTCCATTCGTCGTCCGATATGGCTTAAAATAAAGTTAAAGGACGTAAATTAAAAAAAAATGTTCTAATGGTGGTCTAAGTTGATCTAAAAGTAATAAATTTACATTGAACTCAGTTACTTAAAATTTCGAATTGCTCGTAACCAAAGACGTAGACCATTTTTGTAAATTAGAAAAGAAATTTAAGTTTCAGATGCGAATAAAGAAGTTAGGATTTACCTACCAATATAAATAAGCAATTTGGTGGGAATTATGAGGTAAGCGAAAATTACGTTGTTAAGGGAATATGTTATTCGCGTGTTTGTCTTCTCGTTTGTGGTTTAACAGTCTTACAGAAGTGTTTTTCTGTTGAAGGTTATCGACAGTCCGTAGTACCTAAAGACTGCGTCAGGTCATACATACAGGGGGTCACTGAAAGGGCAGTCTCCGATTAGCGTCTCACGGCAACTTACGATTCTCATTTTTTTTACCCAAATAGGAAAAGCTATTGAGCGTAAGGCTATTGATATTTCAGAAGTTTAAAAATGTAATGCTTTCATTATATAGGTTGTTTCGAAACGACACACAACGATTATAACAGTTTCGTACTTTATCACTTAACTAGTCCGAATTTCGGTGTCGCAGCCTCGAAGTTCTGTTAGGTATAATTTTATGCAGTTTTAAATATAATATTTTGTGATTAGGCAGCGTATGAACCACTGGTGTGCGAACCTCGAAAGTTGTTATTGGGACGCAACGGCCACGGAAACAAAAACATTTCTCTTTATCAGTGACCCTAGCCTCTCTTTCAGGTAAAGGGGTAGGGGGCAGTTACTTGTGAAAAAGTCGGTAATGACGCGGACAACTCCAAGGTTACTCATTTTGCTATGATCTTAATTGTCTGCACAGTGCTTTCAACCAGTTACTGCAAAACCAATAGCTTCCTTTTCAGTTACAAATGCTTTATTTAGAATTATTAAACACAGTGAAATAAAATGCTTGTCTCGTTGCATAAGACATTTCGCTTTGGTTAACTGTATCTACAATTTTTTGATATTGTTATCTTCTCTTTATCATTTAATTCTTCCATTCTCAATCTCACTAACATAAAAGGTTCTAAGTTGCATATGTACACCAGCTTATTTGCCGTCATCAACTGTTAGAACGGAATGTTGGAACACGTTAAATACCCATAAACAAATAATTAAAGAATAGCTTCTTTATTGCGGTTTCATAAACCAAAGAAATTCTTAATAGTAGCAAGCCACCGTGTAGTATTTCGGTGCGTTTACAAGCAGCTACAGCAGGCGCACGCTGTGTCACGTACATGCTTACTTCAATAGCGGAGGCACGCGGCTTCGTTCCTGTAACTGCCTAACCCACACTCATTATGGAGCTCTTTTTATGCGGCTCTATTTGCTTCGTTTCGAAAAATCCTGTATATACACGTGGTAGCATTCAGAATCAGTGTAAATGTATATTGTAACGTTCACGGTTGCGCCAACTGGCAGTTAAATTACACTTTCCCATTTAACGTTACTACGTAGCTCCGTAGGCAGATCTTTCTACCAAGGTCTGGATTACCAGGCAGGGTTGGCTTAAGTTAAAATTCGACATGTAGTTCTGGTTAAATAGTGTTTATTCTACAAGCTACCCAAAACGAAAAGAAATTATCTATACGAGGACAACTGGCCTAAGGTTCCTGCTCCTTGATTTTTGATGTTCATTCTTGAAGATTATAGACGTGGCCGTCAGAGAATCGGGCGACGCAGATTGCGGTAGAACGTGCCTAACTATTCCCGCCTGGGCCAAAACCCTGGGGTTTAAATGCCGAAACTTTAATACTTTATATCGATAATAATACTTTGATACTTTAATATCGTGGAGAGTAACTTATTTGTTAAAATACAAAATATTTAATATATGGTTCAAAATCCACTTTTATCTGTTCTGTTTAGTGAGCTTCATTTGAAATGAGTTTTAAAATTTTTCTATGTAGGGCAAATAAGAGAAAAACATGACGTATAAAAATTTGGACTATATCTTCAAAACTTTTGTTTTTATTTGTTCAAGGCATGTTTGAAAAGTATTAGCGATTTTGCAGGTTTATTTATTGGTTTTCATTTTCCAAACCATTTTAGTGCCTTTGTCAATCTTTTATTTCTCGAAAAGTACCCCTGATACTGTCAGCGAAATATAATGTATACTGATTTACACGAGGTAGATCGAAGAGAAAGTTTCATAATAATAATTGTGAAATTTACATACAAATAAAATATAGTACGTAAACTTTAATAAATTCAACGAATAAGTGCCTTTAAAATGGAATCTAGGTCCATGGGAGTGTATAGGTGTGCAGCTTTAAAGCTTATTTAAATTTTTCTGATATTTCATTATAATGAAGCCCTTCAGTCATTGGCGTTGCTGACAGCTTTCCAGTGCCAGAAGAACATTACTCCATAGGGCATATTGACATCCCAAATAGGGCAACTTACTCCGTGGGCAAAAAATGCGCATCTTTGCACCTCTCAAATATAGTTTTTCGGATATTGTTAATCCCATGTGTTTTTTAAAAAAAAGAACTAAGTCAAATTTATCACAGTGTCCGAAGAGTTTTCAAATTCAGATGCTTTTCTGAATATAGGCTCTTTATTAAAACATTTGCTGTCTAGATTGACAATAAATTTGACGAAAACTGTTTTATATCAATTACAATGGACCATTGCTATATTTATGCTAAGAAACTAATTTGAATTTTATTTAGTAATAGTAGAACGAAAATGAAAATAGCAGTACCATATTTGTAATTTACGTAAATTATGTGATTACACAAAACCATACTACGTAAGTATGTAGCTCTTTCTTATGTTATGGTTGTTTAGTTTTACCTAGCTAACATGCTATTCGCAGGAAATTTATATGAACATTTTATTTCCCATGAAAATATCTCAGACTTGTGATGCATTTATCAAACTCTCTGGAGTATGTTTTTATTGTAGAAAATGAAAAAGATCAATTATTTAGCTTCTCGAAATGAGTTACAAGCCTTTTTTTAAAATCTTTATGTCACATCCTTAAAGACGTTTAACTTAAATGAAGCGTGCCTTTTTAGTTTTGCAATAATACAGACACACACATGCCTGCATTTAAAATGGTTTGTCTTTTTAGAATCAGAATAACCAAAACGTTTATTTCTGATGAAATCCTGATATAAAGTTGTTGGTTGGAATACAGAATTTCTCCATTTTCTATAGATAAATAGTAGAGAAAATAATATTGGAAGTTTGCACTATATAGACTCAGAATATTCTACTCGTAATCAACCACAGACGAGAAATCTGTTAACAAATTAAGTCCTACTAATACTCTACACCATAGAGAGCAGAACCACAGCATCCCTTTCTCCCTTTGTCTCTCATGGCAACTTATTTATGCACACTGAAACACTGGATTTGCATTTCCAATTTTCTGTGCTAGCGTCGATATATCGATTGCGTGATTTATTAGACATTGGACGCGGTCCATATTATCGGAGTAAGTTGTTGTTTCACCTAGGCTGTGCAAACTTCATGTAGTATACATCAACGAGATGTTAAAGCACGTTGTTAAATTACGAGTTTGATTCTGGTGAGAATACATAACTTAAATTAATTTTCTTAACTGATACCTTTGATACAGGTTAAACTAAATCTCACCAGAACATGCCAAAACATGGCAGTTAAAGTTAATCGTTCTTCTAGATCAAGAACAAACGTTAATTTCCAAGGACGTTTATTTAAATATGATATACTTCTACATGTTGTTAGCTGGCATGAATAGAGACAGGTAAACTGATTAGTGAAAAACGGAAGAACATAATGGATTCTTAAGGAAGTTAAGTTATATCGAAAACAAATGGAGAAGCTACATGGAAATTATTCGATCGAAAAGGATACTAAAACTGCCATAGAATTACAAAGTCTCAAATTAAAAGGAAAGGTGCGGTTAAGTGGAGCATTGAAAAACAAGGATAAAATAATTGTTTAAACTTTTCTGTAGTCTGTAATATACCTTTATGTAAAATGAAGAAGGTGAATAATTTTAAAGAACGGAAACAACATGCAGAAACATTTGTGTTAAATTTTAATTTTGAATAAATGTACTTAACCAAAAGTTACAATCGGCACTTCAAGCTTTCGTATATCTAATGCACTGGGAAGTTATTTTCATCCGATAAATTTGGCTTATACCAAAAATTAAAGCTCAAATATATCTACCAGAAACTACTCATTGCAGTAAATTGCAATTTTTAAGTTGGTATAAACTTAAAGTATGATAATTTGTGAATTTAACCACTGTAAAATGCTTAAACTACATTCACATAATTACAAGAAAATAATTTAGAGTTACAAGCACTCTAAATACTTATATTTTTATTAATATAAATACTCATATTTTTTATTTTTTCGCATTAAAAGTTATTTAATTATAAATTAAATAATCACGCTTTTAAAGAATATCCAATTTTATCTCCATATTATAACTCATATCAATGTAAAAGTTAACCGATGGTGTTCAAGAAAGGTTAACAAATATGCACTTAAAAGTTTGTATCAATACTTTCCATAGTTTTGGAGAAACATGCACACAAAGCATGAAAACTCAATTTTTCAAGAAATATTGTTTACTACTTATATACTAATATATATGCTACTACACTCCATTCCCCATACCGGAGCGGGGTTCGAACTCGGGCTTCTGCTTTCGAAACCGACCACTTAAGAAATCGTACTCCAGGAAGATAAATAACGCGCAGCATGTTGTATATTAAAATTACGTAGTTTTGTGTAAATTAGTGTTTGCGTGGGAATGACGGATTTGCATGTTCATTCGGATGGAAGTTTTGCTAAGAATTTTTACGCTTCGAAAACATTTATGACCCTCCGCCGGGTTTGAATCCGCAAACTAGGGAACCAGGAGCTAGCATTATTATACCATGCTGGAAGAAATTGTCCTAAAAATTTATTGTCGATTGTAAGAAATTATTAATTAATAAAGCGTCCTAGAAACATGAAGCTATTGTGTGTGCAAGTGGAAATATGACAATAGAGTCAGATTTGAAGAAAAATAAACTATCTCGACTGACAGTATAGCCGAAGATTGGTAGTTCAAATTGTGGCAGTGAATTGTAGAAGTTTAATTAAGCTTTTGCAGGTACAATAAGTATTAATACGAGATTTAATTTATTTTAAATTGCTTATTTATTGTAAACCTTGACTTATCTGCCATAAATGTGATTCAAATTTGAACCAGTCATACATATTCCTCTCGAGAGCTACTTCTCTAACACTGTAGTGTATTTCCTTGGAGTCGCCAATTATGTTGTGCTGTAACAGTTTTAATTTGGATATTTGTTCCAGTGATGGACGGTACTAAAATGTCTGACTGAGTATTCAGAAACTTTTTTTGTTAATATTTAATAAGTGACATTTAAAGATATGTAATAATTATATTGCATTATTATTTATTGCATAGTCAGTATCGTTAGAAATTGTCAGCTTGATTCTTTCAAATTTTTCAGCTCGCAACAAATTACTACCGATAAAAGTTCAGTTGTTAGAACGAAATTCACACTATGACAAGGTCAGATTTAGAGGGAGGACTTATCATTACGATAATTATATGCCTATGCCCCTAATGAGGTACCCCCAGGGAGGGCGGTTTCAGTGAGAGGGTACAAAGTGTTATCGGACTAATATATATATATATATATATATAAGCCTAAGGGTATCTACCAGGGCAATCCATACAAACTGAAGACTGACCTCCCCTCTAATAGCTAGGAATTTACTGAGCTGTCCCAAAAGGCTGCCCAGCGCCTCCGTCGGGCTTTCCACAGGGCAAGACCTAGAGACTAACAAGCTCCTCCCCCATCTGGTCTTATGGACTCAAGACGGGATGGAAATGAATACGCCACTTACGCGCGCCAACCCCATAGGGGAAGGCTACTGATTAACCTCGGTAGGGCCTCCTGGTGATCTAGCACACCTTCTACTAGCTATGCAGGCTAGAAAGCGGGAATATATGGCTTCCCTCAACCCAGTCTGGAGACGCAACCGATCTCCCACGGGTATTGAGAACCACTGCCCCCTCGAGTCCAACCCAATCCCAAAAAACCCATTCACGGAGGGTCTCGAAAGTTTGGCCCGAGGTTCCTCTAGTAACGTCAGTTACCACGAGTGTTAGGGGGCTGCAGCGCTCGCACCACAGCAGCTGATGGGGACGGATCCCCTCCCCTACGGGGAGTGTTATCGGACTGAGGATAGACTGCAGAAGAGGGCAGGTACCCAAAATCAACCAGTTTGGAATCCCTGGTTGTGGCTTATACAACAAACTCTCCCTACCACCGAGTTTACTTCAACCCTCTGATGGGCCTGGGCCTCGGAGGGTTGAAGAGTTGCAGACAGCAATGCACTTCCCAGCACACCCAAACTGCCGCCGATACTTGGAACCCTGCAAGAGTCAACCAGGATGAAATGTAAAGTTAAAATAAAAAGAGAGGTGAAAATGAGGGATAGAAAATTTATGGCATGCAATTATTTTCCCAGCATTCACCTAAGCACCCGGGGAAATCCCCCAAAAGAAACCCATGAGTCTTAAAAGGGAGGTCACAGAAAGCTAATTCACGATCTTCTTAATGTGGGACTACATTAGCTACTGCCTGAGTGATCCCGCTTGGTAAAGAAATTTTATTTTCTAGAAAGTAAATACTTTTTTCTCGGTATATATTGATTCATGGCATTTATGTTCAATAACACAGCGTGATTCCTTTACACAACGTTTTTATTAATATCTCTATTTAGAATTCTGAATCAACTCGATACATTGCTGGGAAAAATACTCATCGTATTAATCCGTGTGCGTGTAATTAAATTTATGAGTACATCCAAGTGGATAATTGGCTTTTGCTAAATCCAAATTGCATTTACAGCGATAAGTACTTACTCCACAAAATTAAGCAGGTTTTAATGCTTTAAAAATGTAAATTTCATATAAATGTGTGAAAGGCCAATTGCGCTTCATTGGTACGCAGTAAATAGTTCGTTTATGGCCTTCGTTTGAATAACATGTATTGGCAGCGTTAAAGGAACTAACCAAATATGTGTCAATATGTACAGATAAAACGGCGCTTTAAATTATCACTGTGTGTCAACACATACCATATTTAAAATATTTTTGCTATCCATTTAAAATAATATTTTGATATTGTTATAGTTTTGCAATGAATGCCAAAGGATTACCAATCCTAAACCTGGCAACCATTAACAGAACAGACGTGTAAACGGGGGACGTATCTATTTGTCGTGCATAGGCAAGAGGTAAGGAAACGGGTAAAGAATGAATAGCAGAAATTAAGTACACCAAAATTGGAGTTTCCTCACAATTATTAAGAATCGTAGTGATTTCAGGGGTTACACATCTATCATGGGAGGGAGATACGTCTTGAGGTCCTTCCGAGAAATGAGGCAGAGACGCCTTCCTTTAACCCTACCTCAACTACCCGTGACGTCACTGAAATGCTACTAAATCCTAACATTCCCCACGAACAGAACAATATTGGTTGCATGCATAGCATCAATATTGTGGAAACGTAGAGTCAGAATGAAAAATTCAATGCCATAGCTGGTATTTGAACCACGGATCTTCTGGTTTCCGTCCAGTCGCACTACAATTATGCTACTATGGCCAACGTGCCGATATGACATTAAATTCTCCAACTGACTCGTATTTTCCCGGTAAACCACTTAGCAGTTCTCATAAACACATGAGACAACTGCCTTAATGGCGACTTACTACATGTAAGTACTTTAAGGCCCGGGACAACTACCTTAATGGCGACTTATGTGTTTATGAGAACTGCTAAGTGGTTTACCGGGAAAATGCGAGTCAGTTGGAGAATTTAATGTCATATCGGCACGTTGGCCATAGTAGCACAATGGTAGTGCGGCTGGACGGAAACCAGAAGATCCGTGGTTCAAATCCCGGCTATGGCATTGAATTTTTCATTCTGACTCTACGTTTCCACAATTTAGCCTACACACGGCCAGTGTTAAAGAACAATTAATTTGCAATAATTGACCTAATAGCCACAATATACTGATCCCTGAGTTCTATTTTCAATGAACACGTTAAAATCAAAAGATTTTAAAACAAAGTTGAAAAGATGAAGAAAGTATCTATAAAGCACAATTCTTGCACATATTAGGCACTTCTTTTTCGTAACGTGGTCACTATCATCTTCATTTTGTATTAGTTTTATATTACGTAATTACAATAAGTAGAGATATTCCTCCTAAAACCCGGATACTGAGATTTCGCCAGAAATACAGTTCTCAGATTCTCTGAACCGAAAAGAGGGTAATTTTAGAAACTGGTCTGCCTGTAATTGACAAGTGTGAGCGACTGCTCTGCTTGTCTTTGAACAACAAAACTTAAAAACGAAAAGCAGAATAAATATTAATCTTGGTATTTAAATTAAAGAATATTTCTAGGGTGCGTCATGAAGATCTCCTAAATTTCCTGTTATTGGAAAAGTTTTCAAAAATTTAATTTTCCCATCAATGCCCTGTATTTTGTGTCAAAATACCGTGTTTAATATCTATATATAAACAGTTGAATACCATGTATGGTAATCTGGTCCACCTTAGACCAAGCAGAAGAGCTCAGGGTGTCAGGTCCGATGAGCGGTGAGTCCACATCATTGCGAAGCACCGTCAATCCATCTACAGGTTAAGCTTGATTTAGGCAGTGTCAAACAGTGTTGAAAAAAAGGAGTGCTGCTCCATCTTTTTGAAAAGAAAGCGTAATCTCTTCAACTACCAATTGAGGTTCCAAAATGTTTTCCAACATATCGAAATATGTGTTTCCGGTAGCAATTTTTCTGCAGACGTGATGGGCCCGTAAACTGTTGACCTAGTTATCCATAAGCACGCATTTACTTTGGGTATGTCCTGTTGCCACTCCTGCATCACATTTGGTTGTTTATCTCCCCATATGCTGACGTGTCAGTTCAAATGACCACAGTGTAAATGTTGCCTCATTACTAAATAAGGCAATTTCTATCAAATTTTAATCTAGGTTCAACGTTTTCTTCTACCTATATATGAACGTTACTTTAATGAGTATGGAGCGATACGGATACGGTGCTTTGAGCAATACCAAATATCCTACTATCTCCTGGTAGATGCGTAGGGGCTCTGCAGATTGGTCCCTGGACCTCTTCATCTGCAACACTGCCCGTATGTCCGAATTTATTGACCAGGTTCTTTATAGCCAGCCTGATGGGTGGTGCGTTCCAAATTCTACAGTGAAATTGCATCTGTTCATATGTCGTACCACGAAGATGAGTAGATACAAAAGTTAATCTTTCTTCATTGAATACAATCTCGGATTACCATTACGAAAATGGTAACCAGTAACTTTATCACTGAAATGTACATATATACAGAGACCTTTAAAACACTCTGTACTTGTGGCAATTAAAGACATCTCGAATCTTTTGGGAATAACTTCTAAGACTCTTGAATCTCTGAATAACTTTTGCATAACTATTAAACCGTGAGTAGACAACATCTTATGATACAAAAAGTTCTAGATCTCTTTAAAATAGACAGTTTCTACCAGAGATATTTTGTGAGTAATTAAGTATTTTTGGAGATAATTCTTGTTATAAATTTTAATATATCAATTCTTATACATTTCTCAATTATTTATTTTGTTGGGCGTGTATTTATATCGTAGTTCAGAGAAAGGTATTCCAAAGGCATTACATAGCGAACCATTCTTAAGAGGTATAAACAACACTTAAACCCTACTGAATTCCTATTTTCTGTGCTCCACTAACAATGCTTGAGTAATAAAACAATTTCTGAAAAGTTTTATCTCAATTTACATGAAGTAAATACAAGAATACGCATGTGTAAACATAGTTTGTATAAGAGCGAATGTGTTATGTTACTACATTAGATTCTTCATGTCAGCTCCACATTTGTTATTAAATTAACCACCTATCCTTTGTGAATACAGGATAAAATTTTTGAATAAAGCCTCCTCTCCTATATTTAACATTATACCATTTAAATAACTCTGAATCACTTTAAGATTAGTCAAATGAACTTAGATGTTGAGTTACGAAGGCGACGGAAAAAAAAATAAGAGTATTGTGACTGTGAGGGTTATGTAGACTCGGAAATCTTCTTGTAGAAATCTAAAACAACTTTTTTGGTGTAGTAAAAAGACATGAAATTGACAATCAGCTGCCTTCAAGCTCGATTCGGTGCTCCACCGCACGTAAAAATTAAAAGAAATCACTGCGGCACACTATAAACGTTCACTGTCGCGATAAGCACCAAACAACTGCCGCTCTAACATCTTGCGGGGTTTTCATTCCCCCAATCATTGTTTCTAGAAAACTGTAGGCCTTTCGATAACATTCGCAAAAGAGACACACACGCACACAGACAGAGAGAGAGAGAGAGAGAGAGAGAGAGAGAGAGAGAGAGAGAGAGAGAGAGAGAGAGAGAGAGAGAGAGAGAGAGAGATAGAGAGGCTTCGGATTTTTCTGTTTTTCTCTTGGCAAGCGTCCAGCTCTCCTGCTCACCCACCCGGCTCCCGTTTGTCGCGGCAGCACAGCAGTCCCATCGGTGACACTATTAAATATTAAAATAGCAATTGAATGTATATAAAATATTGTTTTTAATAAAACGCGAGAGAAGAATTTCCCTATTTTATGTTAATATTTAAACGTACCTACTGCATTCTACCTCAAAATTGGATATAAAGATTTTATAGAACCTCCACAAAACCTATTTTTACATTTTTTGCATGATTTTGAACATCACAATTGTAAATGAAAATGCACGAAGAAAAGCAAACTTCATATTTATATACACATATGTTTCTGTTCAATTGTTTTAAAACCGGCTGAAACATAATTGATTGAAAAAATAATCGTCTGGCATCCTCTTAAACTACTAATATAATTTCAATATAAGAAAATTCTGAGGACGGAGGAGATCAGTAAACGAGGTTTTATTAAAATTAAGATATTAAAGAATGGATAAAGACTTTTGGGGCACAAATTGTTGCTCCTAATAAGCGCACATCGGAACACTTGCAGAATTCCAGGAATGCAGGCAACGCTTGTGTTCGTATTTAATAAGGGATGTAGGGAAAACATTTGAAAAGCGTGGCTGAATTAGCAAATAACAGAAATATCTGTAACAAAAACTTTCCATAGAAACACGTGGAGCAAATGTGAGACGTAATACTCATATTACTTTCCCCATCTATTAATCTCCGTTTAATTACCATTCTGCTAATTCTCCACAGAAGTCCTTTCTTCCATAATTAACAGGAAAATTTTTCACTCGTGCGTAATAGTGATAATTGACACAGCCCCTGTCATTTAGGAACACTGAGACGACATATAACCTGATATCAGAAAGACAATAACACAAACCAACGAATAAATATAAATAAACAACGTATACCAGATTAGATATATGCCATAATGCTAGCATATACTCCGGAGACCGTTACAGTGACAAGGCCACTCTGCGAAGGTCAATAAGCTCCCTTTGCAATCCCTGTAAACAAACAACCCTACTCTATTGTCTGTTTCGTCCTTAAGACAAATTTGGTACCTCCCAATCGGAAACCAACCCGTTGTTAAAATCCCATGCGTGCTTCTGACAACAGGCTTCAAGATTTTGACCGTCGCTCAGAACGCACGCTTCCGCATAAATTTTTGCGTGCTGACCGTCAGAGAAAGAGTCTCTGATGTTAGGTTCGAAACTGGAAATTCTGAACACTGACCTCAAGTGGGGATAGTTACCAGACAATAGAAAATTGATATTGGTTCATGTGATTTTGCAAACTCCGAGAAATACCTAGAGTGGGAGTAGGTCAAAGTGATGGCGGAAAATAGGTTTTTCTAGTAAGAGCACTTCGGTCCTGAGTTCTTCGTGAGACGGATGCGCATTTGGCGCCGCCTAGCAAGTATACTTCCGCGCTATGCACAAAGTGCAACATCTAACAATCTCTCCAGTGAGAGTTAGCACAAAGAGTAGACGATAAATATATCCAATTCGACTACGCAGTGCTACTGCCCCCGTGCTTCACATCACCACATTGACAGTGACGCTAAACAAAGCAACCACACCGACGACGACTTTTCGGTGGTGAGCAAAGGAGCCTAAGGATAACAATAAACTTCTGTCTACCAGATTCGAGGTGACATCATTCAACCCACAACCAGTCAGGACACACCCACTCCTGAAGTACAGATGAGAGTTCTCATGCGGGAGCTACAAGTCACCTCGAACCGATTACAATCTCCATTTCCTTAACCTCCTCACGCCACCGATCCTTAATTGTGAGGCGTTGAGCACAAGGGAAAGCTCGACGTGGTTCGCTACGGGCCGGACCGCCTCCAAATGCACAATTTTCTGTACTCATGCATTAGTAATGGATCATATAATGCATTAAAGAGATTGACTTCGTATACGTTTTACTAAGTTTTAGTAATATAATGAAGTAGTTCAGTCATAAAGTAGTAAAGGGTGGCCAACGGGAATCAATTACCTTCCACAAAGAAATTATTCATTCTCTTATTGCAATAAACATTCATAGTGAATAACCATAATACCGACAGATTACACAGCTATATACATTATTCACTTTATTATTTTATTTAATTTATGGATGATAGGTTACACTAAAGCTTTATAAATATTATACGAAGCAAATAGATTGAATTATTTTTACATCACACCAAGCTAACTTGCGCAACCATTAGCCCGTGTGACTGGAATACGGTAGAGATCGACGTATAGATATCCGCGTCGTCCATCCACTTCTTCGGGGTTTGCCCTGGTCTTTAACCAAATACTGGAAGTTTTATACGCCGAATTTCCTCCTTTCTGTTTCACTTGATTTCAAATGCAACTGTACTTTTCATCCGCTTGAATCTTTCAGGTTTCATACGGCGTGTCTCAATGATGCAAGGCAGAAAATAATGGAATATTAAAATCATAAATAAAAATAATTTATTAAAAAATTGACAACGAATTACAGAATAACTTGCTATAATTATAAGAACACAAATTCAAACTCTCAACAATGTTATTAATAAATGCTTACGCTTAGATGAAAAAATTCACAATCCACAAAAAAAATATAAAGTAAAATATTATTAACATTATGTTTTAATAGTTGTGCTGTGTTTCAATGTGGAACAGACCTCAGCTCTGTCGTGATTTCTGGATCAGGCCATCTTTGTCTCTGCTCACCTCACGCCTTCCTGTGGTGTACTGTATGTAAGTCACATGAGCGTCAGTGCGAAGTTGCTTTCCACTGTAACAAACGAAGTGACGCCGCAATAATATTGTGACTTTGTGGGTTCCTAGAATTAAAAATCCATTTTTCCGAAATCCTAAATGTTCTTTATTTCAGTATAAATACACTGATAAATTCTCAAATAACAATACAACACAATCTTCCAAGGTCGATGACAATAACAGACAACTTTCTGATCTGCTCTCGTTACAACAACACTGCTGTTACACAACAGTTTTTCCTCTCCCTCGCGGCGAGTTGTCGCTCCCTTAAATACCTCACCGATAATTTCGAGAGATTTCTGGACCAAACAGGAATCGAATGTTCTATCATCTTCCAGAAGCGTAACCCTATCTGTGCCGGCAGGTTTTTTTATCTCGCGCTATCATTATTTGTTCCGGCATACACCTTATGTCCAGGCTCTTTGTGTACACAAGCCGCGCTATCGCGATCGGGTTCGCGACAGTATTTTCGCCATTGGAGGGCCATATATTCGATTCCCGCTGTTCTGGGGGTTTCGTAGTTTTCCCTAGGCACGCATGAGGCTCATACTTGATATTTGATATTTATTTGTACAGTTTCTATTGTTGTTTGATGAAAATGACTTTAACATCGAACATGCACTATTATACATCCTGTATGAAATTGCTGACCCAAGATTTACTCACTGGCTCAGGTCCCCTGGCCATAAACTTTTGGTTTTTCTGAGCAGCTTGGTGTCATTTCTCTTGACCTTCGCTTGTTTCGCTCTAGTCCACTTTTCTTTTAACATATATAAAAATGCTCCTATACATCTATTTTTCCTTTCACCCATGCCCGTTAACATTCATAACGCCACTACCTCTGTTTTCACATGTCTCATTTCTTATCCCATATTTTTCTCCTGCAATTTGTTAACTCCTGACATTCTTTCAGGTAAAACAGTGCTCCCTTCATCTCTACATAATTCACATACCGCTACCTCATTACTTCTCCAACCTTTTAGATATGTTATTCCTACGCTCATCCATGCTATGCCTTCTCTTCCAGTTTTGTCACAATGATCTGTTCATTTTTCCCCTACCCCATTCCTCATACTTGAATTCCACGATTTCCTTTCCATAATTTCGCTGGTCGTGCCATCACTGAGAGGTTAGACTGCTCAACTCTCACCAAGGCGGTCCGGGTTCGATCCCAGGTGACCGCAAAGTGAGATTTTGTTTGGACAACATGGAGTTGGGTGGATTTTCTCCGGGATCTTCGATTTCCCTCGCTATTTCATTCCACTGGTGCCCCATCTTCATCTCATGTATAATCAGTGTCATCGACTCCGGCACCGTACATATTAAAAGCGGTTGTCAAACGCTACACATTCCATTTTCCGTCATTACCCTTCATTTCATTTCCTTTTATTATGGTATATAGCGATACCGAAGAGATGCTTCCGCATTGTAAAGAATTTTCTCGGCGCTGGGTAGCGTTGTAAAGTTATGTTCTTACGGAAGGAACAACGCTTGTCGGCACCGTATCCTGTCGTTCTCCATGGACCAGGGCTAAAATATTAGGTTCTGGTTCCCGTGGTCGCGGGTTCAAACCCTGTGAAAGGTGATATTTTAGAACACATAAAAGAGGCCTGTAAGCAAAATTAAAGAAGTATTTCGCAACCAGTTTAGAGTGGGACGCCGAGAACGTCGGCATATAGAGAAGGTCCATAGGAAAATTCAGTTTCAATTTGAGGCAGAGCGTGGTTTCCTGGCCCCGGGTTGAGGAATTCTCAAAATTTCTTAGTGACTTCGGTCTGATTGTCTAAGAAACTACGTCCTCTTGTACTTACCTTGCTTCATCCCTTCCGCCTGATAGAGAGGAACAAAGGAACAAATCTGTATGGAGATAACAGTCCGCAGATTGTCCCCCTTCGTTGTGTACACTTTACTGTCTCTGCTACACCTACTTTACGTTTTACCTAATATACAATATAATTCTTGGAGTAACACAAAACATGAATGAAAATATTAAGATGGGGCTAGGCGTGGCTAGTCTATCGCTGACTAGGCAGTGAGATGAGCGCGACGTTGTACAGTTAAACACGCGTACCGGCTAGTTTTGCTAAACACTAACGCTAATTTCTTTCCGCGCATGATAGGTATTAATTATAGAATTTTGTATTTCCCATATCACAGAGCTAATTTTTCTGAGGGTGACTGACCGAATGTCATTTCTGTAGGATATCTGGTTTCGGAGATATGGAATAAGAATTTGCAGGTGAATGCACTTTTTGGTAAGACTACTACACCTGTTTTCGATATAAGCCTGTAAATCATGGTTTCGATATTACTATGGTATTCTGAACTTAATAAACAGGAAATATAAGCCAGAAAATATGTAGTCTTATTTTTATAAGTAAGCCAGTGTGATTGCCGGAACTGTCCTAAGTGCATTTGCTTCTACTGAATGTCCGGATTACACAAAGCTAATGAACTTCATTTTGACTGAGTTAATGGAATATATGATTGTCTTAGCTATAATGGCATATTAATTGTTTTTCTTAATATGGAAGCCAGCCAATCTAATGATATTTTACACCCGTGCAAAAATTGGAGCACATGTATCTTATATTGCAATCATTCAGCTTTCGCCGTATCATTCACCAGTAGGCGTTAGTGTTAATATTAGTTTTCATTGTGAATGTCTCTTAACGGTTCTTTCGGGCGCCATATCAATAAATATTATGAAAAAACAAAACCTTTAAACCTATCTCTACTAGTAACGTTACCATATTTTAACGACCTAGGGAGAATTATGTTTTAGAGATGTGCATCATTAACTATTTCATTCTTGAGGGAGAAACAATGAGCTAACGGTACTTGCCATCAATTTCTTTGAAAAGAACGTCGTTATCACTTGAGAAGGCTTAACATTCTTATTTCCCTTAACGTCAAAGTAATTAATTTTCCAGCTCGTGATAAAACACGGCTTTTACAACGCGTTGCCTTGACAACAGATTACAATCCAGTAACAAGTTGACGATGGTCGTAAACGACGTCTAGAAGAAAAAAAATCTTCTTCGCAGCACTAAAACCGAAATAAGAGGAAGAGATTCATAAAAACTCTTCCCTGGGTGTCACGAGATGTTCTACTACTAAGTATCTCTTCTCTCTGTTTAATGTAGTTAAACGTCTACACTGTACCTTAAATACGTCCGAATGTGGATAACAGTAACAGATATAATTAGTGTACGGTACAGTGGGTAATGAACTTATAATCCATCGCTATACAGGGTGTTAATGAACTACACTGGAATACTTTCAGAGCAAGTGGAGAGATCTTAAACAAGTACTTTGAGATAAGAGAATTATGGCCTATTTGTTCAAATGTTTAGGTTACTGCTATAACTTTCTAAAGTACCAGTAGCCACGAATAACACACTTAAGTACACAACACGTAAATGAAGAGTCGTGTCGTAGTACTCCCTCTGGCGCAATGGTTATGATTACATTAGCTTTCGGATCAAAGGATAGCGAGTTCGAGTTTCCTTAATTATGAATTTTTTAAATATTTTGTCTATATTTATAATTGCTGTATAAATGTATGCATGTACAGTTAATTACAATTCTTTCCAACAAAGGTTGAATCCTGCTTAATACTTTCGCGGCAATAGGTATAAAAGTTTCGGCACAAATAGAAAACAAACGGCGGATAATATTTCACGGTAATAAAGAGCTTGCATAATCAGTTTACGATCACGCGGCTAGTGTACACAAAGGAACTGATAGGCGGCTAGCGTTAACAAAGCGCCGTCAATTAACGATAGCGCCGATAAACAAGATACGGATAGTTTATCAGAGAGGTGAAAGACTTGCCGGCCCAGATAGGGTTTCACGTTTCTCGAAGGTGATAGAATATTCGGATTACGTCATTAGATGCTTTGTTTATTCCAGAAAAATCTAGTGATTGACAACAGTCTGGAATGGGTGTATAAAAAGAAGCCATGGGTAGTGATGAGTCAGTTGTGTGTAACGAGAGTGTAGTGGCAACACGAGAGTCAACTACGCAATGTTGGAAACTGAACGCTGTTTGTTATTGTCATCGACCTTGGAAGATTGTTTAGATGTAATGTGATGTTACGTGAGAATTGAACAGTGTATTTCGACGGAAATAAAGAACATTTAGAATTTCGGAAAAGTGGATGTTCAATTCTACGAACCAACAAGGTCGCAATACTTTCACATTCTGAATGTCTAAATGGAAGGTGGTGTAAAGGTTGAACGAACTTACGTAAAATAAAAAGTAAATGCAAAACGACGTCAGGTTTTTTGGAGCTGCTCAAAATGACGATCTGCGTTATGAATGCAAAGTTGGCAGCAGCGAACGAATATAAGTTTTTGTACTCAAATATGAATAACTTCATATGCTGTTATTATTTGGGCAGTTAGGTCCTTTTCTGATATATTAGGTATTTCAAATACCCACATAGGGAAGGAGATCCGTCCCCTTCAGCTGCAGTGGTACGGGTGCTGCGGACCCCTAGCACTCGTGGTAATCTGACATTACCAGAGGATACTCGGACCGAACATTCCAGCCCCTCCCGAATGGGAGTTATTCGGATTGGATTGGACTCGAGGAGGCAGTGGTTCTCGATTCCCATGGATGATAGGGTACCTCCGGCCAGGCTAAGTGGGTAGAAGGTTGCCTAAGAAGTTCCGGGTACTATGCCTGCTAAGCTTAGCAGAAGATGTGAGGCTCCACCGAGGTTTTTCGGTAGTCTTCCGCGCGAGGTAGACGCGCGTAAGGGGCGCATCCATTTCCGCCCGTCTTGAGATGGGGGTGGGCATTTTAGACTTAAGCAGTTGCCCCAAGGAAAGCACCCCGGAGTTTTCCGTCGCTTCCGGGAGATGGATGCTAGAGTTTTCAGACTTTCGGAGAGACTTAATTGTAAATTTCTTACACGAGAGACCTGAGGTGACCCCAGAAAATGAAATCAATTGGTTTGAGTTCGGTAGAGCGCGCCGGTAAGCTACAGCTGGACTCCCCCTTTCATCGGTCAGCATAGACATTGTTTTAAACATAATATTCTTATCTCATTGGCCAATCAGCTTCATGTTCTTAGTTATGAATCACGCCATTTGTTCCTAAAATTTCGTATTAAATAGACGAAAGAAAGAAGTTAACTGCATGATAAGAACCCAACCAATGACCTTTGCAACAGTTTTCGACGATACGGATTGGTCCATCAGAACAGTTACCGAAACAGCACTACAGTAGGGTACATGATGCAGGAAAGCAGTTAATCGCCGTTCAGTGTCGTACTGGCAGGTGATTAGTATGAGATTTGAGATATTTTTGAGGCATTTAATCTTGAGAACGCCAATAACGGCTACTAAGAATCGATATTTCTATATTCAGGAAGCAGTTTTAAAAACATTGTAATCCAATAATTTTACCCACCTTGTTTAAATAACAACTTATCAGCATCTGATATTAGTGAACTTTGACCCAATTAACTGTGTTATGTTTAGCCGCAGACCATGCATCGCCTATCTCAACTTGCTTATATTGGTCACAAATATTTTCTTTTGCAGATGAGAAGCAAATGGGGAGGGTCTTGGGGGCAAAAAGGAAGGGAACTGTTGGAACAGATAGGTATGGGACATATTTGCAGAAACGAGGAGTATTACTATAGGGGCTTTTGGAAAGAGGTAGAATTAAGGCTGGAAGATTTAGATAGCCAAGTCATATTTATCAGTGTAAGGGAGAAAAGATCATTGAGGATATATAAGGAAATAAAGACTGTGTGGGAGAGGGAGAAGTACATAGATGTGTGTAATAAGTCAGGGCGAGAAGGATTTACCTGGACAAGAACAGGAGTTAGAAATTTGATAGATATTAGATATGAAAAGGATACAGGCAAATGCCCAATGTGAGGAGAAGAGGATACAGATTGGCATAGTATACTTTATTGCAAACAAACAAAGATATGGAGAAAACAAATTTGGCAACAAAAGTGGGTCAGTTTTAGGGGTGGGGGGAGGTATTAATAATAAAGGAAATGTTATTGGTAAAAGGAGAAAAGAATGTAAGAAATATAGGTGAATATCTGGGGAAGGTTAGAGAGAAATGGTTAATACTGATTATGAATAAGTAACAATTAAGGGCTGGAAAACTAGAACGAGGGATGCAAAGGAGAGGAGGGTCATCAATACACGGAAAACCAGGGGTTATGTGTATTGAGACCGAGGCTCGAGGCAAGCAGGTAGGAAGGGTATGTTAGATGTGAATAAGTAATTTTGTTATTGAGTGAAAGAAAAGCTATAAATGCCAATGTATCAATGAAATTGTATGTAGAAGAAAGATGAGAAATGAATACAAATATATTAATCACTTCTACAATCACTGAAATTAGTTCAGCTACTTAATTAACATCCCGTATAGGTTAAATGTACTGAAGGAATATAATAAGATTTTCTTGCCCTTTTCACTATCGATAAGTCAATAATGTTAACGTGCAGTTTTGCGATATGAAGTCCATAGTCGCTGATTTAATAAATATGAATTATACATCGATGTCGGAGTCTCAGCCCACTTTTTGCAGTTGTATCTCTTAGTTGTACAGTTACGCCAATAGTGGTCATACCTATCTGGTGGAAGATTCAAAGATTGTACAATTGCAATTCAGAGATTGCTTGTTATATAGGTATACATGCATATTATAAATTACAGAGGTAAATACTTGCAAATATGATAAAGATTTCAGCTCGTAACCAGTGACGGATCGTGGAATAAAAATGTGGGTGTTCACAAGACGTACACTTAAAATGCACACTAGCACTATCTGCTACTGCTACCACCACTACTACTACTACTACTACTACTACTACTACTACTACTACTACTACTACTACTACTACTACTACTACTACTACTACTACTACTACTACTACTACTACTACTACTACTACTACTACTACTACTACTACTACTACTACTACTACTACTACTACTACTACTACTACTACTACTACTACTACTACTACTACTACTACTACTACTACTACTACTACTACTACTACTACTACTACTACTACTACTACTACTACTACTACTACTACTACTACTACTACTACTACTACTACTACTACTACTACTACTACTACTACTACTACTACTACTACTACTACTACTACTACTACTACTACTACTACTACTACTACTACTACTACTACTACTACTACTACTACTACTACTACTACTACTACTACTACTACTACTACTACTACTACTACTACTACTACTACTACTACTACTACTACTACTACTACTACTACTACTACTACTACTACTACTACTACTACTACTACTACTACTACTACTACTACTACTACTACTACTACTACTACTACTACTACTACTACTACTACTACTACTACTACTACTACTACTACTACTACTACTACTACTACTACTACTACTACTACTACTACTACTACTACTACTACTACTACTACTACTACTACTACTACTACTACTACTACTACTACTACTACTACTACTACTACTACTACTACTACTACTACTACTACTACTACTACTACTACTACTACTACTACTACTACTACTACTACTACTACTACTACTACTACTACTACTACTACTACTACTACTACTACTACTACTACTACTACTACTACTACTACTACTACTACTACTACTACTACTACTACTACTACTACTACTACTACTACTACTACTACTACTACTACTACTACTACTACTACTACTACTACTACTACTACTACTACTACTACTACTACTACTACTACTACTACTACTACTACTACTACTACTACTACTACTACTACTACTACTACTACTACTACTACTACTACTACTACTACTACTACTACTACTACTACTACTACTACTACTACTACTACTACTACTACTACTACTACTACTACTACTACTACTACTACTACTACTACTACTACTACTACTACTACTACTACTACTACTACTACTACTACTACTACTACTACTACTACTACTACTACTACTACTACTACTACTACTACTACTACTACTACTACTACTACTACTACTACTACTACTACTACTACTACTACTACTACTACTACTACTACTACTACTACTACTACTACTACTACTACTACTACTACTACTACTACTACTACTACTACTACTACTACTACTACTACTACTACTACTACTACTACTACTACTACTACTACTACTACTACTACTACTACTACTACTACTACTACTACTACTACTACTACTACTACTACTACTACTACTACTACTACTACTACTACTACTACTACTACTACTACTACTACTACTACTACTACTACTACTACTACTACTACTACTACTACTACTACTACTACTACTACTACTACTACTACTACTACTACTACTACTACTACTACTACTACTACTACTACTACTACTACTACTACTACTACTACTACTACTACTACTACTACTACTACTACTACTACTACTACTACTACTACTACTACTACTACTACTACTACTACTACTACTACTACTACTACTACTACTACTACTACTACTACTACTACTACTACTACTACTACTACTACTACTACTACTACTACTACTACTACTACTACTACTACTACTACTACTACTACTACTACTACTACTACTACTACTACTACTACTACTACTACTACTACTACTACTACTACTACTACTACTACTACTACTACTACTACTACTACTACTACTACTACTACTACTACTACTACTACTACTACTACTACTACTACTACTACTACTACTACTACTACTACTACTACTACTACTACTACTACTACTACTACTACTACTACTACTACTACTACTACTACTACTACTACTACTACTACTACTACTACTACTACTACTACTACTACTACTACTACTACTACTACTACTACTACTACTACTACTACTACTACTACTACTACTACTACTACTACTACTACTACTACTACTACTACTACTACTACTACTACTACTACTACTACTACTACTACTACTACTACTACTACTACTACTACTACTACTACTACTACTACTACTACTACTACTACTACTACTACTACTACTACTACTACTACTACTACTACTACTACTACTACTACTACTACTACTACTACTACTACTACTACTACTACTACTACTACTACTACTACTACTACTACTACTACTACTACTACTACTACTACTACTACTACTACTACTACTACTACTACTACTACTACTACTACTACTACTACTACTACTACTACTACTACTACTACTACTACTACTACTACTACTACTACTACTACTACTACTACTACTACTACTACTACTACTACTACTACTACTACTACTACTACTACTACTACTACTACTACTACTACTACTACTACTACTACTACTACTACTACTACTACTACTACTACTACTACTACTACTACTACTACTACTACTACTACTACTACTACTACTACTACTACTACTACTACTACTACTACTACTACTACTACTACTACTACTACTACTACTACTACTACTACTACTACTACTACTACTACTACTACTACTACTACTACTACTACTACTACTACTACTACTACTACTACTACTACTACTACTACTACTACTACTACTACTACTACTACTACTACTACTACTACTACTACTACTACTACTACTACTACTACTACTACTACTACTACTACTACTACTACTACTACTACTACTACTACTACTACTACTACTACTACTACTACTACTACTACTACTACTACTACTACTACTACTACTACTACTACTACTACTACTACTACTACTACTACTACTACTACTACTACTACTACTACTACTACTACTACTACTACTACTACTACTACTACTACTACTACTACTACTACTACTACTACTACTACTACTACTACTACTACTACTACTACTACTACTACTACTACTACTACTACTACTACTACTACTACTACTACTACTACTACTACTACTACTACTACTACTACTACTACTACTACTACTACTACTACTACTACTACTACTACTACTACTACTACTACTACTACTACTACTACTACTACTACTACTACTACTACTACTACTACTACTACTACTACTACTACTACTACTACTACTACTACTACTACTACTACTACTACTACTACTACTACTACTACTACTACTACTACTACTACTACTACTACTACTACTACTACTACTACTACTACTACTACTACTACTACTACTACTACTACTACTACTACTACTACTACTACTACTACTACTACTACTACTACTACTACTACTACTACTACTACTACTACTACTACTACTACTGAGTGCTAGCTCAAGTGCCCCACAATATTTTATACAATCTATTACCCTAGAAAGAATATATCTATTCCTATCACCTTGCGTATTGTTTCCCTTTACTGATAGTCTGTCAGCTGGGCATTAATATTCACACGATCAAACATGGCGAACTGAATACAGCATTTTTACGTCAGCGTGAATTCCCGTGCTTATTTATCTTTTCATTAAGATGTACAAAGTCGGCACATCCTACTTTTGTGCAATTACTCACTTCAGAGCTAAAGGGAAGGCACAGAAAGCCAAAAAGCTCATTTCTAATACTGCAACCGCATAGCCATTTACAGGTTGTGTGCACATTGTTAAATTTGCGCCTGTAGAACCGCTTCTGAGGTTGGTAACACGTTTGTCAAATTGGGCTGCGGACGTCCTAGTCGCTTTACTACATTTTTTCTTCGCAAGTCACTTTATCTATTTTATATCTTAAAATGGAATCCACCGAGTTCGTAGCTACCTCTTGAGCGAAGTTCAACACTTACAAAGATTCGAAAACCTCGCGATCGGTCGTTGCACACAGCAAAGAGTAATTGTTTGGTGCTAAAGCACTAGTTGTACTTGATGTAGTAGGAAACTCACAATTGTCTCATCTGCTGATTATCTACAAATTCCAAGTCTGTCACAGTGTTCAAAGTAAAACATCTCTTTAGAAACTGGACTGCAAAAACACGCCGTATTCAAAGCAACATAAAGGAACAAAGCAAAGGCTCATAGCACTAGGAGTTGTAAACATTGTCATCACTTCCCAAAGATGACCAAGAACTCTGGCGTTGCCTATGTGATTTAACGTGCACATCGAAACTGTGCTATGATCTGGGCGTACCCAACCAATGCCTGTCTGTAGCATATGTCGTCTACGCATGCGCAGAGCTTATACCGTTACATGATATGCTAGCACAAGAGAGCTGTGCTACCTGCAACGTTGCCACATACTCATGCCATCGCCGTCTACTTACTACACATCACAGATTAAGCGATGAACGCGGTAAATACAAATAACGAATGAAAAGAGGAAAAGGGCTTCTACAAGACACATATTGGGCTTTCACGTGCTCTTGTGCTCCTAAACAGCAGCCGTTCCTGGCCGTAACACTCCATACTTTCTGTTTGTAATAAATCACAACGATGGGCTCAGGTTATAACACTCTGGAAACTCGCACATAGGTGGTCTCGATTTAGCACCCTGGTAACCAACCAGCCTGAACAAACTAGAGTGTATGCAACACTTCAGTTTCCTGGGACTTCCGGTCCATTCGGTTTCATTTTAATGCGATTCAGAAGTGCGAGAGTGGGACTCCGTTACGGACTGTCACCGCTATTCTCGGCGTAGGGATGGAGTTGCAGTTTTTTGCCCTGCTAGGATGAACCAAAGTCCAGCCTCATGCGGCTGCGACTGAACAGCGAACACTTGGCGTTTGTGATGTCAGCCTTCATATTAAAATCCATATTAAGCGGTTTATTCAACATTGGTGACATCTGTGAGGAAGTCTGTATTGCCGGATTCCTTTGTGAACATCAGCAATTACATCTTATCTTTTTGTGTAGTAATATTTAATCTGTCTTATAGTTTACCAGCTGTGCAAAAGTCATCTAGAATGATGAGGACTTAAGATGCTGTTCCCACTGCTTCAAATTTGTAATCACAATATATTAAACAAGAGTACTTAATCAAAATCTATAGTCACTTTTGAGGGAAGGAAAATATTTTTAAAATCTTCCAGGCAAAAGCTAATTTGGAATTGATCATTGGAGTGAACCTTGTAGCAGACATTTCATGTTTTGTTAAGAAGAATAGTCAAAGAGATAAGTATTTATAATATAGTAAAGAAACAATGTAAGATAGATAATGGTATAACCATGACAACGTAATACGTTAGAAAGTTGTTAAATGTTTTAAAATATTTTCTTCTGCTGCTTGTGAACGTCCTAGGGGTGAGACGTGTATTTCTCTCTCCAAGTGTGTGCAGAAACAATTTTGTGTGTGCATCAAGGATGCATAAGTAGCTTGTGCGCAAGAAAATAAATATTTCATCGTTGCATCAATCGCTGTTTGTGAAAAGACTACACTAATAACCTTCAGAACTGCATCAAAAAGTTTAAAAATGCTTGAGGAATTAAATTTCTATGTTTGAACAATAAGAAGTATTATTTGTTCATTCTTCGAAAGTTGTAATACTAAATGTATCAGCCCCGTTACCGCGACCCTGGAAAAGAAAAAGAACTCATCGCTTAAGAGTTACAGATGCGCCTACTCATCCAGAGTTGCAGGAGAAACGTCTATATTTCTTCAAGAACGTCACCAAAGGCGAGAAGTGCATCTTCATAGCATCGTCAAACATCGCATGTGTGTAAAATACTGCTTCAAAATGATCGCCGCAACTTGGTGCTTTTAGAACACTGTCGCCATCTACAGTTTCACCATTTTGCACCATATAATCCTGCGTCAATTTAAATATTTAATTTGTACGAAGAGAAAGTAAAACTAACAGCAACTATCTTTATTTTAAATTCATTTTCGTTTGTGGATTCCTATTGCGACTAGAAATTATAACAGTGCTCATGCCCTGATCTAAGAAATAGGATTGATAAAAGTTGGGCTGGAGATAAAAATGTGGTACACTGTCCTTAATCCCGCAACTGAGAAAGAAGCCATAGCTAAGAAATAATTAAAGAGAGTGCTTACGAAAGCTTAGCCTTTGTATCAAGCATTTGTTTCTTACATCACTGAAAAAGAGTCACAGTGAAGGAACATTACGTGCAGTATTTGAGTACTTTTTAAGGGCATAACTAGGTCGTTCTGAAATCAGTTCGTAAATCAACATTCATCAATATTTTCTGTTTATTCCAATGCCGTTTTAGACTTATTTAATGAAGTGGTCGTTAACCATGTATGGAAATCCTGACGTGTGCAACTGAAAATAAAAAGTAAGAATCATTTAAAGTTTTAAATTAGTTTAATGGACAGTATATATACATATATATATTTAATGGACAGTATATATATTAGTTATTTTGACCTTAGAACTCCAATTTCTGCTCAAAAATTCACACTGATCTATAAATATTTCCAAAAAGATACCGGATGTTTTATAAATGTTACCTTTTACAGTACCTAGGAGTAAGACAAGGCTGCCAATGTCGCCAACTCTTTTTAATACATATATCGACGCAGCAGTTGCCGAATGGCAAGCTCAGTTTAAAATATATTTTAAGTTAGGTCGTACAATCTTAAATACAGTCCTGTTTGCAAATGATCAGTCATTCTGGCAGATACTGAAGACAGATTACAAATAGCTTTGTACCAATTTGAGAAAACAATGTCATAGTATAATTTTATCATTCCAGCAGAGAAAACGAAGGTGATGGCTTTTATTGGTAAATGCACAACATGGTCCAAAATACTAAAAAAAGTTAAATATTGTAATTACTTAGGATGTGATATTTCCTATGAATGTGACAGAGATTTAAAACAAAAGATCGATAAATTTCCAAACTTGTGGCACTATAAAACGAACACTGAAAACAAATCAAGAAGAGATACCATATTAAAGTTTTATAAAACTATGGCAGTGTCTGTTATATCTTATAGAGCCGAGACCTGGACCTTGAACAGAATGATAAAAGAATGATTGAAACGGCTGAAATGAAATTTTTGAGGTGCGTAGCTGGCTGTAGCCTTAAAGATCACATTAAAAGTGAAACAATGAGAGAGCAACTAAAATATTTACTTTAAATGACACACTCAGGGAGTACAAACAGAAATGGCAAGATCATCTCTCTCGAATGTCAGAAGAAAGACTCACCGAACAGGCCTTGCAGTATAAACCAGTTGGTATTAGAGATGTTGGAAGGCCACGGAGACGCTGGGAAGATCCCTTCTGAGCCGAAACAGGCCTATCTGGCCTATCTTGAAGGTTGATGATGATCACCTTTTACAGTTATGATTCATTTTGTTTCATGCACATGTTGGTTGTGTTGTCTTCGTACTGTTTAATTATTGTTGTAACATAACTACAATTTGCTATACCTGTAAGCAGGACGTTGTCATAAAGATTTTCTTTTAATATAAGCATAAATGTGTCTTGAATTTTAAGAAAAAGTATGCTACAATTTTATAGGGATATATAGGAAATTTTTATGAAATTAATTTCATTTGTCCTAGAGAAACATGCAGAAAAAGAAATTCATTATTCAAGAGCATTGTAAAACAAGAGAAAGAAATTGTATGTGCTCCATCAACTCATGGGAGATAGAGATGATTATCTAGAAGTTTAAGCAGATATAGTTGGATCAGCTTCTATTTGCAGTTGATATAATACTTACTATAATAGGCTTCATCGTTCATCAAAAATACACATCCTTCAATAGGCCTATAACAGTTACAGATTAAAATATAGATGCCAAAAAGTGGTTTCAACTATGGCTTTCCTGTCACACAATTTTTCAAGCGAAATTTCTTTTCAGGGAACATTGGAATTCAAAGTTTCAGACTACAGAAGGATTATACTTTGTGGCTTTTAGTCTACATTGAGACATGAAATTACTGCATTCCTTTGTTTTATGACTATGTGTATCATTATGTAATGTGAATTCATTAAAATTTTCTTAAAGGTAGGTACAGGTAATGGAAGAATCATAGGAAAGCTCTTTGAAAAGTCTGTGCATGTAGTCTCCGAAGGTAAATTAGAAGGGCTAAGAATAGCTTAATATTTGCAATAATAATACAACCTAGCCTAGCAATGTTGCCTCATAAATAGAAAAACTGTGAAATAGTCCATAACATACGAGGGCTGTTCAATAAAGAATGATCATAGTTTTTTTACGGTCATTATTTTTCGCACTAAAATTCAATCTTATTATATTCTGTTAGCTTAATGTGAAACAAACACGCCGTAGTAGTTTCATTGTTGGTACTCCTAGTCCCGATAGTGCAAACCAGGTAAGCTCACGCATGTTCAGTATCGCCTACCGCTGCAACGGAGGTAACATACAGTTAAAGTTGATGTTAGAGGAAGATACGGAGTTTCTTTCAAACGTAATCACTGCTGAGCAATCTTGGCTACAACATTTTGATCCTGAGAGCAAACAGCAAAGCTCAGTGTGGAAATCTCCTCCATCATCAATCCCCAAAAAAGCAAGAGTGGTTGCATCTGCTGGGAAAGTTATGGTCATTTCATTCTTTGATATTCATGGAATGATTTATCAGCATGTTGTACCTGTACACACATCAATAACTGGACAATAGTACGCGTATGTTTGGAAAACATTGCAAGTCCATATCAGGCGCAAAAGACCACATTTCCGTGAAGCAGGCTGGATGCTGCACCACGATAATGCGCGGCCGCATATTGCCAATGATGTTGCTGAACATCTTGCAAAAATCAACGTGAAATGCTTCCCTCACCCTCCCTATAGTCCAGATTTAGCCCCATGTGACATTTTTCTATTCCCTGATTTGAAGAAACGCCTTCGTGGAAGACATTATCCATCATGAGAAGCAGTGGTGGAGGCTGCAGAGGCGACTTTGAAGTATCTCTCAAAAAATGTTCTCTAGCATATCTTTGAAGACTGGAAGAATCACTGGGACAAGTGCATCGCATTCAGGGGAGGCTATTTTGAGAAAGACCATCAAAATCATATGGATGAGTAAAGGTACGTTGTCAAAAAAAGAAATTGTAATCATTCTTTATTGAGCAGCCCTCGTACATTTAAGAAAATGAAGTAAACATGTGTTTGAAACTTCTAAGAGAAGAACATTAGTGTACAGTATTACACTTGTACACAACAGAATATTATTTATTACATAAATTTTAGGTTACATTTAACCAGAGGAAAAAAAGCTGACAAGGAAAATAAAATACAAGCAGCGAAACTGAAGAGTATTAAGTTACAGAATAGCATAGGGCACCGTCACGTAATAAGAGGAATTTGTATGCACTTCAACTGCTTAATTTGGCTAGGAATTCTAGCAAAATTTTAATTGTATTGAAATTAGTGATCCTTGCAAATATAATTATAGTCACTCTCTCTGAATGAAGATATATTCAAAGATGGCACGGTGAAAGGTGGACAAATAAATTTCATTTCGCGAAGAGAATGAAGTAATCCAAATTATGTGATAATAGAAGAAAGAGCAGCATTAATTAGTAAAACTTTTAAAGGGAAGTTTTTAATTTATCTACAACCAATCTAGTAGGTAGATAAGGTTAGCACTTTGGGATTTCAAGAATTATCCTAAGACCCCCTGGCTTTTAAGAAGCATTTTGTTTTTGCAATCTACCTTCTCCAAAGTTAAGTCATATCAGACGATGAATGGAATGGGTGAAATGATGCTCAAATGAGCCCAGGGTCCATAGAACTTAAAGTTACCCGACATTCGTCTTTTAGAATAAGGGATAAAGCCTTATACAGGTAACGCAACCTGGCCGAGATTCGAAATCGATCTCTTGAACGTGAGACAGACACGCTACCATGTACGCTACCGAGGCGGGCAAAGCATATTAGATAATAATGTGTGTGTGTGCGTGCGTGCGTGTGCTTTTATGCCCATGTCTCTGTTGCGTGTGAAAAGTATAGCAGAAAATCTGAAGTTGGGTAAGCATATCCAAAGATACAAAAATACATTTTTTCCAGAAAATGATCTGAGTACATGATAATCATTGTATTGGTATACAGCTCTTAAAATTTTAAAACAGTATATTATATTTTGAAGATGTTTACATGCCACATAAGACGCATGTCCAGAATTTGGGAGACTCGCTGCACAATTGTGTTATGGCTAAAAGATAAGAGATACAAGAATTTATAATACAGAAAGTGTGGGTTGCTTAAAAGGCAACATGCACATAAACAGTGTGGCATTAAAATTTCCAAGACATCCTTATTATTTACTAGTGCTGGTATACTTTAAAATGCGAAAGCAACTCTGATGATTTTCGCTATGTCCTGGAAAAAGTAAAGTATCTGCCAATGTTTTAAATGTCTACTTACGTCTACTTTGTACACAAACGAGATGTATCAGCAAGCTATTGACACGATTATCTATGTAGATTAACACTGCGGCAGTACGTACTCTCTCTCCGCCTCACGGCTGTACGTACCTGGTTTCGACGTCGGGACTCCTTCCTCGGTTTCCACGTCATCGTCCGCTGCCTGCTTCGCCCTTGCCTCCAGCTGCGGTCTCCTGCATGGACTCTTTTTTGGGTTTTCAGGGTGTTAAGGTTGAGACAACAACAAACATTCGCTAATTTCTGAACTGCTTTAATTGTTCTTAGACTTGAGTGGAACCCGGGCGCCGTCAATTAACTGCACTTTTATCGGCGGACATTCTACAATACATTTTACTTCACGCGGCACGTCGTGAACGAACTAGCCGTCGTACACACCAGACGAATGCATACAATATTGTGACTTTGCGGGTTCGTGAAATGAAAAGTCCAATTTCACCACTCAAAAATGTTCTTTATTTCCACCGACTTACAGTTAAACTCTTGCCAATTACACCGAATTACGTAATGCACACAATTACGATTCACCAGTTCGTCCGTTACAATTTCACTTGCACTCGTAATTACGCACAATCTTCCCATGCTCTCACACAGTCTTCTCGTCGTACACTAGCACTGCATTCTTACACCAAGAACTGTGACTCACTGTCTTGCCCGACGTGCTGCTTATATAGGGCCAGCGGGTCGATCGGAAGGTTCTAGATTAGAGGAAATATCCTGTAAGTTCGAGAACACAGATTGAACAGAAAGAGACGGCGCCGTGATTTTTTTTGTCCCAGCCATCCCTTCTTAACGCTATAAGACAAACGAGGGGGCGGGGCGAACACCGACCCGTCTGCTGCTTGCCCAGTCTACAGGGTGTTCCGACGCTCGGGTGACACTGCTCCCTCCTCAAAGCTGGTCATCCCGAACAGCACCATCGTAGCGTGCCAGGCGGTCCAGGTGTACCACCAACATCTGCTCGGAGTCTCAGCCAGAAGTAGCGCTGCCGAAGTTTGTCAATCGTTCGGTTCGCTCCCAGGTGTCCTCCTGAAGTACCAGCGTGCACTTCTTCCAAGACTTCCGGTACCTTACTCCGGGGAAGTACCAACTGTTCTCTCTGCGTCTTCCCATCGGGTGATTCTCATACCCGGAACAGCGCGCCATCTCTGGTCTTCAACGAGTCCCATTGGGCACAGTACGACTTGTAGGTGGCGCTCCTCGGTGCGATGTCCTCCCAGGTTGGTCTCATACCTGCCTCCACTTCCCTCAAGAGTGGCCCCAAGTCTGCGTCCGCCAGCTGCTCCCTCCTCAGGCCTGCGCTATCCCAGCCTTCAGCAGGTACTGCCACAAGTACTCGGACTGCTGCGGCACGCTCCTTCTCTTCCACTCTTGTGCACTGGCTGCACTCTACTGGACAGGGTCTTCGGGACATGGCGTCTGTGTTACTGTGGCTCTTCCCTCTACGATGTTCCGAGGTGAAGTCGTACTCCTGCAGCCTCTGGACCCAACGTGCTGTCTGGCCTTCCAGGTTCTTAAAACTCAATAGCCAGGTTAGGGCAGAATGGTCAGTCCTCAGGTGGAATGACTGACCGTACAGGTACTTGTGGACGTGCTCCAATGTCTTTGCTACCGCCAGTAACTCCCGTCGGGTGACGCAGTAGTTCTTCTCTGCCTTGGATAGCGTCTTGCTGTAGTAGGCTATCACCCGCTCATGGCCGTCCTGGATCTGCGATAGGACACCTCCAATGCAATGGTCGCTGGCGTCGGTGTCCACAATGAAGGCGCCAGCCGGTTGTGGGAAACCCAAAATTGGAGCACTGCACAGGGTCGCCTTTAGGTGCTGGAAAGCGTTTTCGGCGTCCTCTGTCCACACATAAGGCCGGTGTTCCTCCATCAGGCGGGTGAGGGGTTTTGCGATGTTGTCGGCCTTTTCCTCTAAATCATTAAGGCGGTCGTCTACTTGACCCATCCGCTTGCCCAGATTCGTGACGTCATCCCTCACGCCGGCCAACCGTTCCTCGAACTTGGCGGCGAGGACCTCGTTCGCCTCCCTCATCTCCGTTGTCAGTTCGGCCATCTTTGCGGTCATTGTCGTGGCCAAGTTGTTGTTTGCCGTTTCCGTCTTCTCTGTTAATTCGGCCTTCATTTCCATCATCTTCTCCAAAAAAATTTTCCAATGCCGCGTCCATGGTTGTAATGTTCGGTGATGTTATCATCCCACTTCTGACACAAGTGTGACTTTGTGGGTTCGTGAAATGAAAAGTCCAATTTCACCACTCAAAAATGTTCTTTATTTCCACCGACTTACAGTTAAACTCTTGCCAATTACACAGAATTACGTAATGCACACAATTACGATTCACCAGTTCGTCCGTTACAATTTCACTTGCACTCGTAATTACGTACAATCTTCCGATGCTCTCACACAGTCTTCTCGTCGTACACTAGCACTGCATTCTTACACCAAGAACTGTGACTCACTGTCTTGCCCGACGTGCTGCTTATATAGGGCCAGCGGGTCGATCGGAAGGTTCTAGATTAGAGGAAATATCCTGTAAGTTCGAGAACACAGGTGGAACAGAAAGAGACGGCGCCGTGATTTTTTTTGTCCCAGCCATCCCTTCTTAACGCTATAAGACAAACGAGGGGGCGGGGCGAACACCGACCCGTCTGCTGCTTGCCCAGTCTACAGGGTGTTCCGACGCTCGGGTGACAATATACTTGACGGCAATGGGGGCTGAATGGGGGTTTCTATCGTCTTATATACTCAGCACGGCGTCACAAGCAAAAAACTAACAGGATGTTGACCTGTGTAACGGTACAGCAAAATAGCTGGCATTCCACTCTATTGTTTAACATCCGCCCTTTCTAGACTGTCGCCCGGTGAGTGCAAGGTTTCTCACATATCGACCCATTTTCATTTTACAATATTTTACCTCAAAAATATACAATTTCACTCTCACAAACAGCTAAATGTCACTTTTACAGCCCAAATGTATATATAATTATTAAACATATTTCATAATTACTATGCGTTTCAAATGGAAAGTGTTCTGGAGTCCAGCTAATCAGATGAGGTATCACACTCAGCGTTGCCAGGTTGTTACCCCACTCCTTTTGTATATTCCTCTCTCTCGCACACAAATATAGCATGCAGGTCTGCTTGGCGCAGATGTAAGGGTAAGCAAATTATATTTTACAAACTTTTACAATGATGCCTTCGCCAAAAAAAAAAAAAAAAACTGGATACGTTATTTTCGCAAATTATGTATATTTTAAAATACTATAACTGTAATTATAGTTTGTGAATTACCTGTTTTTCTAATCCAGTGGATCTGCCAGTGGCTCAGCCATATCGCTGTCAATGTCATTTCCGTGGAGAGACAATTCGTCATTGTCACTGTCTTCATCGTCTGAGTCTTTCAAATTTATGATTATATGTTCCAAAATCTCGTCACGTGCTATTTATTTCTTAAAATCGTCTTCTTGGAGGTTTTCTGCATGCCTCACGCAGTTTTCCCGTCCTGTTGTGTTACCTTGTCAATTTCTTCGTTAACAAGTCGGTTAACGTCCGTCAGTTTAAAAGTATTATTTCTGTTTGCAATCACTCTTTTTATTTGAGCCCACACCAACTCAATTGATTATATTGGCAGTGGTAAGGTGGGAGGCGTTTCAATTGCAAGTTGATCCAGCTGATACATTTTTTCCCGTGTTTTAAACGGAAGTACTCTTTGCAATAACTCATTTTAATTTCTGTTTCCGATTTTTCTTTTTTGAAAAGCGTGTACAGCTTAAGAATAATACTTCGAGCATGCCTGCGCAATACCTGAATATTTGACTCGCTACTAAATTCACCGCAAGAAGCCATTGCACTATTTAACTCTTACTCTACTGTTGTGTAAAGAACAACTGAATTATATTGATATGAGCTCTCCAGAGCAAATAAACACTTCTTATTCAGCATTCATTCATAAACATAAGTATACAGCATTCCACAGGCTAACAGGAAGTGAAGTGTTTGCTCTTTCTCGAATTTAACACCTTGAATTTTTCACAGTAATTCTTTCATCCGTCATGTCAGTAGTTTAAATTTCAGTTCTGAGCAATTAAAAGATATGTACATACATACACACCAAACACTTTGAACTCTCTAGAGTAAATAGAGATTACAAACCATTCATAAACAAAGATATAATGTGACCAGACACGTTCTGCCAGGGCAGCAGGAAATTTATTGTTTCCTCTCGCTCGAATTGGACTATTCAAAGTAATTCTTTTATCACGTCATGTCAAACATTTACGTTACAGTTCTGAGCAATTACAAATATACGTACACGCATACATGCCAACCAATAATGATATTTATACAGTGCTTATGTCGCGATTTATTGTTATAATTCAGGTAATAGTGGATTATTTATATGTATTAGAAAAACTTGAGCTAAAAAGATGGGTTTTTTATGGTTATGTTACATACGTTACTCTCTACCTTCCACATGGATCAGCTTTGGACAAATGTGAATTTTTGTCTTAGCGCGAATGGTATTTCATACATATTGATTAGATTGGCGCTCGTCACACACCACTTAGCTGGAATGCAATAGGAAAACACGGCAGGACTCCGATTGGCTGCTCACCTAGTAGCGCTCAAGGACAAAACACCTTCCCATTTGAAACACATAATTGAATAATTGATCCAAGGACCTAAAGTTCCTATTTCAACACAAGTACATACGAGTCCAGATTGTTTCAAGTGAACTACAAATTAACATAGGTCTAAAGCGCTTAATTATGAGCTTTTGACATTAGTCGTACCTAGCTTTAAGTACCATCAACAAAATGCAATGTGCTACATGGTACGTTGGCCACTCTGCCCCTCTGTTTCTAAAATAGTACCTGTGGAAACATCAGCTCGCTGTGCTTTGATCTCAAAACCCCACTGCAGAGAAAGAAAGCCAGCTGATCCTGTAAGAGCATCCTTTTTGGGCACGCAGCCAGGAACACGCTTCGGCAACAAAACGCTGTGAAACACGAGACTACCGCTGTTTGTTTCCATTCTGCAATACAAAAGAGGGGGAAAAATCCAGATTTATTGCAGGCAACTGCATGTACTCTTCATGAAAACACGAATAGATGTGTTTATGGCGGATCAGGTGCATGCAGGAATGGAGAAATGGGAAGCTTTTGTTGTGTAAAGACTCCAAAATAGTTTAAAACTCCTTTCACTAGCAGAGATGGTGAATGGCATCCGCTACATGGAGCCATTACGCCTCAGATGCGAAGCTCTGTAGCTTGTGCTGGACGTTTTCTGCCACATGAACCTCTTTCCGTCGTGATTTCAAATATACACACTACGTCTTGTATATGCTACATGTGATTTTTCATATGAATTTAATAGTATTATAAGTAGATATATATTTAGGTGTTTATATGTACCATTTGCATTACAGTTTCATTACAATGACTTTAAAATCGTACATGCACTACTATACATACTGTAAAAATACATGAAACTGCTGACTCTAGGATTTACTCGCTGACTCAGGTCGCCTGGTCATAATTCTTTGGTTTTCCTGAGCAGCTTGATGTAATTTCTTCTTGACCTTCGCTTCTTTTACCCTAACTTTTATCTTAACTTGTATAATAATTCTCCTATTTTTCTATTTTTCTTTTCATCCATCCCTGTAAACATGCGTAACGCCACTACTTCTTCGCTTCACTGTCCTATCTCTTATGCCATATTTTTTTCCTGCAATTTGTTATCTCCTTACATTCCACCAGTTAATGAACAGAGTTCTCTTCATCTCCACAAAATTCACATATCCCTACCTCGTTATTTCTCAACCCTTTTACGAGGGCTGTTCAATAAAGAAAGGTCATAATTTTTTTTACGGTCATAATATTTCGCACCAAAATTCAAACTTGTTATGTTCTGTTGGCTTAATGTGAAACAAACACGCCGTATTAGTTTCATTCTTGGTACTCCTGTTTTCCGACTGTGAGAACCAGACACGTTCAGACATGTTCAGTATCGCCTACCACTGCAATGGAGGTGACTTGCAAGGAACAGTGTGCGGCTTTGAAATTCGACTATCGTCTCAACAAGTTTTCAGTTGAGGCCTATACAATGTTACAGGAGAGCTTGTTCTTCCCTACAGCACAGCTCGAAGGTAGTTTAAAATGTTTACTGAGGGGATATAATTTCAAAGGAAGGTGAACCGTGTTCTCAGTTACTGTTCTTACGGAAGAAAACTTCACCACTGCTGCTGCCATTGTGAGAGAGGATCGACGAACTACCTTAATATCATTTACTGAATTACTGAACATTTCATTGGGTGCCACAATTCCGTAAAGCAGGCTGGATGCTACACCACTATAATGCGCGGCCGCATATTGCCACTCTTGTTGCTGAATATCTTGCAAAATTCAACGTGAAGTTTAGCCCTCACCCTCCCTATAGTCCGGATTTAGCCACATGTAACTGTTTTTTATTCCCTAACTTGAAGAGCTGCCTTCGTGGGAGGCATTAGCCATCATCAGAAGCAGTGGTGAAGGCTGCGGAGGCGATTTTGAAGGATATATTATGAGGATGAGTAAAGATACGTTGTCAAAAAAATTGTAATCATTCCTTATTGAATAGGCTTCGTAAATATAATTCCTACTCTCATCCATGCTATGCCTTCTCTTCCAGTTTTGTCACATTGATCTATATATTTTTCCCCGACCCATTATGTCTTTAATTGCTTATAAAATTTCAATTTTTTCTTCTCTTCGACACTTTTCCATATCTCCTGCCTATCTGTGTTTTGTACTTTGTTTCTCAGTTCCTTACAAAAACCGCTAAGATTTGACTTCTCTGCTCTCCATAAATCTCCCATGCATATCTTCGATACCATTCTTTCCAATTCCGACCACCAACTATTTGTGTTTTTAATGATATTCTGTTGCTTCATGCACAGATTCAATAATTCCCCTTTCTGCCCTTTAATACACTTATACCAGAATTTCAATTTTCTCTCTATTATCATTCCCCTCCTTTTTGTATTACCCAACTCTAGTTACGTCACTTCTCTTGGTGCTCATTTTGGCAGTCCTAGTAGTTCTTTGCAAAACAATCCATACATATGGTCTAATTGTATTCCTATCTCTGATGTGCCCCATACCTCCGCTACGTACATTGTTGTGGTTTCAACGACCGCTTCATACATTTTTTTCTAACCATCTAACTGACATCTCCAGTTTATGTTTACATATTCTTACCCCTGTCATTGCCGTCCTACCGTTAGCTATCACTTTTCTGGTATTATATATAAGTTCTGTGATAATTTTAAATAACTAATATCTCTGCTTATTCTGGTAACTATTCTTAAACATTTGATTTTACTCAGTTTCATGGATGTCCCTCTCTTTGCTTGCAGTCGACTGTGTGTACTGATGATTATCATATTCTAGAGCACTTTATTTAATATTAGTAGTACAAAATTTTGGGATAGCCATCTTGCTCTTGACCTTAACATTAAGACATTTAAAGAGGAAATAGCAAAATGGCTAAAATCAGCGACACCATCTGCTGATTCATAGAAACACAAAAATGTCCCAGTTCCTGGATGATACTGGAATATTGAGGTGCTAAAAGGAAACCAATCGGCCTAGTTCTAAAACTCTTATTAAATCTTAGGCGGTGGATGCGATTGAGATTGACTCGTCCGAATACCTTGAATGGTTTAAATTCAAGATCTACACATACGTCTATGAAAAATGTCCAAACCTAGGTGAGTGGCAAATGGGAGGTTTACGGAATATTTCATCTTGTCAAGGGCGATCTATAATAGCCCTTGGATGAATTCAAATTGGTTTGATGATAAAAGTATGTACCTACACACACGCATTAGCCTATGAAAAATGGCCAAAACTAGGTGAATGGCAAATGGTTGGAGTACTAAATATTTTATCTTGTCAACGGCGATCAATAATAACCCCTGGATGAATTCGTCTTATATTGGTTTGATGACAAAAGTATGGCACTCAGATACTCAAACATTAACCTAAACACATAAGTAACTTTTAAGGTAGGGAGTTAATAAAAAGGGGAGAGTAAGAGCTAGAAGTGAGCAAGGGGTGAGAGCTGAGCCAAGCATATGCATTTCAGTATTTCCTTGCTAACATACATCACTGCTCAATACATCGGCACAATTACATGAACTCGACATTTATGCCCATTCTCACCAACAGATGTTAAAGTCCACGTTAACAAATGTAACGTAACAATTGTCACAGCGCTAACACTACTGTTAAATTTCTTACATTTCACCAACCTGTTTTTTTGATAATGTTGAGAAACACGTGTTAACGCCAAGAAACATGTAAATATTACAGCTGTAGAAAGCAATGGACGAGTCGTATTATTTTCTGAACGTACTGCGATTAGCTTTTACTTTCACTTTCGTCTGCACACAGCTGAAAAAATTGCGCGTGAACAAAATCGTAAACAAAAGCCGTGAGACAAATTTCCAATTGACGGAGAAAGATTTGTTAATTGAACTGGTGATGAAGTGTAAGAATTTCTTGAAAAATAAGAGGACGGATACGCTGAGTATAAAAGAGAAAGATGTCACGTGGGAAAATATTAGAAACGAATCTAATTCAGATCCATGTGTCACTACTACACGCAACAAACAACATCGTCAGTATTACGTAAATTTAAAACGAGGAGTGAAGAAAGACAAGTGATTTGAACGTTTCAAGACGGGAAGTGGACAATGCATTAACCACATAATTCAGTGAATTATAAAATTGAAAAGTTATCAATACTTGAAACAAAGGCGAGATAGGCATATTTCTTTCGATGCATGTTCTAACTTCCCTTGTATTTCCGTAGTAACATTCATAGCAACTTGTTTGGACAGTCCATACCTCTGTAGAAAATGTTCTTACGATAGCTCCTCAAAATAATTTCTCCTCATAGGCCGTACTCTATTACGAATGCCATTTAGACGGTCTTAAATATTGCAAATCGACATCAACAGCTGAGTTCGTGCTCGCCATCTTGATGGTTTACAATTGTTAAGGACTTTACAACAGAAATTGTTTGTTAGTTTAACAAGAGATTTAACACGAGTGTTAAGCTAACACTTGGTGAAATGCAATTTTTGCGTTATCTGTTGCTAAACTCGAGTTAAGTATTAATATATGTTTGTAAAATGGGGCATGAGAATTGTGAGGTTAAAGTCTGAATGCTTTATTCATCTAATACAAAGGAGTAGCTGTAACCAAGTATGAAACATAGACAATGCCGTTCAGCGTATACGAAGAAGCCATTATACAAGGGGCGTCCAGAAAGTAAGTTCTGTTTCAATTTATCTCCGCTGCAGCGCTGCGATTGCAGTTCCGCACATGCGCGGTAGACGATCTGTATAAAGGAAAAGAAACGTGCGCCATTGTGAGATCGTTGTCAGCCAAGTATGCTTTGTTGTGCTTGTTTACAATGTCGGTGTTGATTGAAAATTCCGCCGCTTGTGAAATCAGATCTGTGATTCGTTTTCTGAATGCAAAGAAAGTGAAACCAATTGATATTTATCGGCAAATTTGCGATGTTTACGGACAAAATGCGATGTGTGATACAATGGTAAGAAAATGGGTCCAACAGTTCAATAAAGGACGTAGTGAAATGCACGTTGAAGAACGAATTTGCGTCCATCTTTGGTTACAGGAGAACTGGTTCACGCGATTGATGACAAGATCCAGGAAAACAGCAAGTTTAAAATTAGTGCTCTCGTTATGGAATTTCCCCAAATCTCACGATCACTAGTTCATGATATTGTTACCGAAAAACTGAAGTTTCGTAAGCTTTGCTCACGTTTGGTGCCAAATATTCTTACTGAGCAACTCAAAACAAAACGGAAGGGTAGAGCACTTCAGTTTTTGATCCGTTATGATGAAGGCGGCGAAGAAGTTCTGACACAGATAGTCATAGAAGATGAAACTTGGGTTTCTTACGACACCCCTGAAAGTAAGTGTCAATAAATAGAATGGAGGCACACCTTATCCCTATCAAAGGTTAAGCCGAAAAAAATCTTGACACCTCGAATAATGATGTGCACAGTGTTCTGGGACAGTTATGTGCAGAAGTTCTACTCCCATTAGTCCTGGACCCGTAGGACCAAGGACCTGGGCCTCCTTCTACCCGGGAGCGATGGATACTTCGGGGCTCCCCCGATGAGCACAACGTCAAGATGGGATGGAAGTGGATACGCCAATTACGCGCGCCAACTCCGCAGGGAAGGCTACCGAACACCTCGGTGGGGCCGCCTAATGATTTAGGACACCTTCTACTAGCTCTGCAGGCTAGTACCCGGGACTCATTGGGCAACCCTCTACCCCCTCTGGGCGGCTGTAGCCTGGCCGGAGGTATCCAATTCCCCGTAGGTGTCGGGAACACACTGCCCACTCTGGTCCAACCCAATCCGAACAACTCCCCGACGGGAGGGGCTTAGCAGTTCAGACCGAGCTTCCTCTAGTAACGTCAGAGATACCACGAGTTTTAAGGATCCGCAGCGCCTGCACCATTGCAGCTGAAGTGAACGTGTACGTACGTGAAGTGTTTTGGTACAGGAAAGGCATCTTACTCATTAATTTCTTACCACGTGGTCAAACAATGAAAACAGATGTTTATTGTGAGACACTTAGGAAATTGCGCCGCGCAATACAGAATAAGTGCCGAGGAATGCTGTCAGAAGGAGTTGTGTTGCTTCACGACAACGCACGACCGCACTGCAAATGCAACGAAAAACTTCCTACAGGGATTTCTCTGGGACGTGTTTGACCAACCCCCGTACAATCCTGACCTTGCTCCTAACGACTTTCATCAGTTTTTGCATCTCAAATCTCTCCTTGGCGGTCAACACTTCAACAATGACGGAGAGCTCAAAGCAAATGTTTCCAGCTGGTTGAAGACACAGGCGGCAAACTTCTATGAAGAAGGTATACAAAAACTTGTGCCTCGCTATGACAAATCCCTGCAAAATTTCGACAGTTATGTGGAAAAGTAGTTTAAGAGTAGTAGAAGTTTGTGCAATAAATAATTTTTCTATATCTGAACACAATTTAATTTTATTACCAAACAGAACTTACTTTCTGGACGTACCTCGTATGTTGTCATTGCAGTAAGATTAGGCCATTATTACCATGCAATTATCTTAATTTTATAACAAAGATATTCATATAAATAATGTGTACGTGTACATACGTTATAGATGACTATTGGAGATAACCATGTTAAATTTTAAAATAAATATAGCCACTTAAGTGCAGCTGAGTTTAGTTTGCTATTAACCACAGGCTTGATTTATTTTTAAACAATAGTTTCTGATACGTATATTCAAAAGAGGAATAATTAAGAAGAAAAGGCTCTTCTTAAAAAGAACACTTATATTGATTAATAGAAGATGGGTTATATATAGGGCACGTATCTACATCTGTTAAATATTTTCCAACAAACGGGTCAATAGCGTGTCAAACGTATAAATAGTCATTGCAGATAAATTTTAATATCCTATTAAAATTCAATCTGTGTTTTGGTACAAAAAACATACGAATATTCCTGGTCAAGGCAAACGAGAGAAGAAAATAAGACCAGCGCAAACAAATCAAGTAGAATAGATATCGTGTTGCATATCCAAGTTCTCTGTCTATTTTTACTGCAGTTACCCTTCTGATTTCAAAACTGGATAGCTTTTATTTTACGCCGATGTATCTAAAAATAACGTAATGGCGGATGTGGAGAATTAAACGTTGCTTCCATCATGCACTGAATGGAGATCATTAGTGAAAACCACTCAAGAACTGGGTTACCATCCATCTAAATTTTTCTTCTTGTCTCCTCATGCATTACACATTTCTGTAACATTCTACACTTCCAGATGCTGCTACCGTTCACACAATCTTTCAATATTTATTTTTCCTATTAGTTTATAAAATAGAATGTGGCCTCTCTTTATTCATTCTTTGAATATAACTTTACCCACTTGGTTTTATATTATTTGCTTCTTTTATTCAGAATTAGTATCAGACCATTTTCTTGAATTTTCACTTCTTTCACTTCTTTTATGGTCTACTCTATACTCAATTAGGAGAAAAAATTGCAGTATTTACATCTCAGAGAAAATGTTTTAGGTATCCTTTTTCAGCATCTATACATGTTTGCACTCGTCTCACCATATTCTCTGAAGATTTACGGAGAGTATCCTCGCCAGTGTTTCATTATTTCGGTTCGAATGGTTTCCTTGAACATCAATTGTCCATGTCCTATTCATGTACAGCATGATTTTAGATATCCCCCACAAGAAAAAGTCTGGTGAGTTTAGGTCAGGGGATCTGGAGCGCCACAGACATTTTGAGACGATTCGATTATCAAAGAAACTGCTTACAAGTTCCATGGGATCATTAGATATATGGCACGTTGCTCTATCTTGCTGGAGCTTCTCTCAATTCGATATCATTTAGCTCTTCCACAAATGTCTTGAACATATCCATATAAACTTCAGAGTCTGCAGTTGTATCATGTACCTATATAGATGCTGGTGGAGGACAGTTCCAACATTTTCTCTGAGATGTAAATAGTGTAATGTAATCTCCTAATTGTGTATTATATTCTCCCAAAGTTGCACCTGTGTCCTATAATGTTTTCAAAAGTTATGGACCATTGAAATACTTCAGGTTTAAATGGATCACAGTATAACATACTACCACCAGTCATTTGAAAACTTGATTTCATTTACTTGGAGTCTCCTTTTATTTTTTTCTATCATCTACATTCTTTCAGTAATTTTGGTACAGACCTCGTAGATTACCTACACTTGATTTTTTTTCCTTTCTTTCTCCAGCACTTTTATTGTCCCTATTAAATAATTAAAGACTTTAAATTTTCTTAGTTTATCATATTCTGGCACATGTTACTTCCAAAATATTTATATTATGTCATCTATCAAGCTTGCTCATGTTTCTTTATGGCGCATCCCTTTTGTTATACATAGAGAGATTTTATATATTATTATATTCTTTCAATGCATAAACCGAATTTTTATGCTTTATTTGAAAGAGATGTAATTTGGTCTTCTGCGAAATTGAAATTAATGCATAATACTTTGTAATAACAGGTTTGAACACTGTTGGATACATGCTACAGTCTTGTGTTACTTCTATGTTCCCTTTTTTGTATTTGTTACTCTTTAGCTCTTGACATTGGATATGTAGTTGGTTGATAAATACATACAAGGATGGGTCAAAAAGTAATGCCTCCTATTATTTTCCCTTAAATAAGTAAGTTACGTGAAAACTTTGAATTTGGCGCAATTCCTCAAACTTTCTTCCCCAATCCCATTTAGTAGTAACTTCATAAGTCAACAGGTGGCAGCACTGCTCCCTCTTTCAAAATGTCTGACATTGACATTCGTATTAGACAGCGTTCTGTGATTGAACTCTCGACTGCGGAAGGTAAAAAGTCAGTTCGCATTCACGAAAGGCTAAACAATGTGTAAGGTGATGCAATGGTAGATGACAGCACTGTAAGACGATGGGTTCGTCGCTGTAACGAAGCTGAAGGGCAAACACCATTGGCAGATGAAAAGCGCAGCGACAGGCCAGTGACTACAGTGACTCCACGCAACATTCAGCGAGTCGATGGCATCATTCGTGATTATCGCCGGGTAACAACAGATGAATTGTGTCGCATTACCTCTCTCACTAAAGGCAATGTGATGACGATTATTCAACAACTGTGTTACTGAAAAGCTTGTTCACGTTGGTTACGAAGAATGTCAACCGCCCAAAACAAAGAAACAAGGAAAACAATAGCCTCCGAACACTTGCAGCGCTTCAATTTGGAGGGAGAGGAGTTTCTGGAAAAAATTGTTACCGGAGACGAAACGTCGGTTAATTTTTATGAACCTGAATCAAAGAGACAGTCAATGGAATGGCATCACACAACGTCACTGAAGAAAATAAGAATTCAAAACTCAGCGGTTTGCAGGGGAAATTGTGACGACAGTGTTTTGGGATGCAGAGGACGTGCTTATAATTGATTTTTTGCAGTAGAGATGCCCAATACACCAGAACTGTAAAAGCTGTAATCACGTCTTCGCCGAGTTCGCCCAACAAAAACTATGGCGGATGTTCTTCTTTTGCATGACAATGCAAGACCAGCCGTTACACCACTGCAGAAATTGAGAAATAAGAATGGCAAGTCTTACCTCACCCGCCATATAGCCCTGACCTGGCACCATCAGACTTCCATCTGTTCGGGCCACTAAACGAAACTCATCGTCGCATTCATTTGGAAGATGAGAAGGCTGTAAAAACGTCTGTGCGTCAATGGCTTAGGAAGCAAGAACGTGTGTTTTATCACGCTGGAATACATGCCCTAGTTAAAAGGTGGACCAAAACTGTGGAAAAGGACGGAGACTATATTGAATAGTGAAAAATTAAACGTCAATGTTGTACTTTTCAAGCTATGTAAATTGTATTCAATTTTCTTGGCAACTAAAAGAGAAAAAAATAGGAGGCATTACCTTTTGACCCACTGTCGTAATTACTGAAATTAGATTATTCGATTACATAGATTTAAGAGAAGCTTTTGATGCTCCAAAATATTTCCCCATTCAAACCCCAAATTTTGTTTCATAATTTATTTATTCCACATAATGTTCTCAGTGCATCTAAATATGCTACTTTCTGTTTTAAAAGCTACTAAGTTCATTGAATTTGTTGCATATATCTAACATTTAATTATACTGGTAAACACGTCATCAGAAGCCTAACCTACTGTGCCACCACATGCATAAAAATACCCTCTGGAAACAAATATTACCTTACTAATATCGTAATTAATTATTAAATATTTACATGCAGGAAAATAATGCAATTTGTTAATGCGTACATAGGTAATTATTTTAATGAATACACCATGGCGTAGTATATGTTTATACATAAATTATTCCACCAGCACAAAGCTGATGAATTAATTGTGCTCACACGCTTTTTCGACATCAATCCACGGAATGAAATAAAAAACACAAATGAAAGTGCTGAAAACAAACGAGAGCGGTGTTTAAAAATTGAATGATACGCACTGATTTGATAGATGCTATCGATAAAGGTAATTGAATTCGTGAACAGTTACAGTAGAACCAAAAATTTCCATTATGAGGATGACTATTTCTGGGTTATTCTGGATATTGCTTAGTTTGCACTCGTAGTTGTGAAAGGTAGTATTTGTGGTCTGTTAAAAGGAGACTGTAAATACGCAGCAAGTGAAGCTGATACAGTTATAGAGTTGAATCATATTTATAAATAAGGTGAGATCCAAAGAGTAGTTTTTATTTTTTACTTAGCTTTTAATCTTAAACAGCTTGATGTGGATTTTGCTTCGTAAGATAACACGTGCTTCTGTAAGTGCTTATCTGTCGGGCAGTGCCCTCTGAAGAATACCTCTTATGGCAGTATAATCATTGCGTTCGTTATACGCTTAATTCAAAAGAACAATAAACTTGTATAAAATTGTTGGAATGCTTAAAAGCTTATGGGTGCCGTCGCCTGTCTGTTTTACTCACTCTTGCGTATACTATTCTTAAAACACACATTCTACGAGGAGTGTCCGTAAAATAAGGTCTCCAATTTTATTTAATATAGAAGGCATGTTTATTGTCAATGAATGTTACATTTATGGAAAGGCGGAAATCGCAGATATATTTAAACGTAACCACCATTGCGATCGATGCACTTTTGCATGCGCTGTGGCAGTTTCTGTATATCCTTGTCATAGCACTCTCCCCCCAAGTTGCGAAGGTAGCACTCAACCTCGATTTTCAAATCATCGTCGGTCTGGAAATGTGTTCCATCTAGGTGTGACTTCAACTCAGGAAACAGATGATAATCACTAGGAACTAAGTCCTGACTGCAGGGGGGGGGGGGTTGAGAGAGAATGTCTCATCTGAACTGGGCCAGGAGATCAGCCTTGCACACACCTTGCAATAATGCAAATGTTCGGTCAAAATCTTGTCAATCGTAGTCTTACTGACTTCAGGGATAAGTTCGCACAGCTCGCGAACTGTCACACGCCGATGTTTAAGAATTTCTTGCTCCACTTTAGCAATTGTTTCGACTGAAACCGAAGACCGACCAGAACGCTGTTCGTCATGGACTTCTGTACGTCCGTCTTTGAACTCTCTGACCCAGTTTCGCACGTTTTTGACGTCCATACACTGTGGCCCATAGACTTCGCCTAATTGACGATGAATTTCAATGGGGGTAGTACCCTTGACACTCAAAAGCGGATCACTGCGCGGAACTCGCACTTGGTGGCGGAAGCAATAGCAAGCTCCATCGCAAACGGCTGCCCAGCCCAGACTAATGGTTGCAACGGGTTCGTTGTGTTGGGGAATTAAAGGGGTGAAACCAAGCTACGTGCCAGTGTTGCCAGATCTTGCGTAATAGATCTTGCTGCAGCGCCTTGGAGATCTTAATTTATGGACACACCTCGTACTATCTACTTCAAGTTAATCACGATAAACCGTTGTAGAAATTTGTATATACGAGGGTGGTCCGAGGAGTTCCCGACCTCAATATGAAGATGAAGGCATGCGTAAATAAAAACTAGTAAATTTCGTTGTCCATCTGTAGACAGTTACTCACCAACGTTCCAGCCATTTTGGACGCTCCGTTATGGTCGTTTGAATGAGATGATGTGAATGTTTCTACGAAAATGTACAAAATCGAGTATCGAGCTGTAATTAAATATGTGCAACTGATTCAGTAATGTCCAACGATCTGTACAACGAGGAGGAGACCGCAGGAATGAATGTGTTTTAGTGTTCAGTGTAATATAGTATCCTGTGAAATTTTTAGGGGAGGGATTGCCCTCCCCTCAAATTAAATATAATTTTGAGTAGTGTAAATAGTATATCTTTTTTGGGGAGGGGCTTTGTTGTTTAAAGTGAATGAGGAAGTTTATTTGTGGTTTAGTTTGGGGAGGGACTTTCCATCCCCGGAGTAAGATGATGAGAGAAGTGTTATAAGTGATAATGTGGTGTAGTTATGGCTGAGTAAAGTTTTTTGGATGGTTTTTTGTAGTGAAGGATATTTGTGAATTGAGTTATGGATTATTATTACGGATAATTTGAGTGAAAGATGAAGGAGGATTTTAATGAAATATTTTAAGAAGTGTATATTTGGAAAATGGATATAAGGATCTGATTTGATAAATTATTTAGTTGTTATTTAATTTGAATTTGGTATAAATCGAGGATAGTTAAGTTTTGAGATAGTGTGAGAAATTATAAAATATAACTTTTTTATATAATTATGTTGAATATTTATTAGATTTAATAGTTAAAATGTGTTTGAGTATAATGTTAATTTGATATTTTTGTGTTAATATGGTAAATAAATTAAATTATAAATAAATTAAATTGAATTGTTTGGTTTGGTTTTTGAAGTTTATTGTAATGGTTTAATTTTGAAGTATATGAAGGTTATTGAATGTATAGTTATGGTTTGTTTAATATTTTTGAATTGCATTTTAATTGTTGAAAGTTATTATTATGAATGATTTTTTTTTTAATTTTTAAGGTTTGAAATTTATATATTTAACTTGATATAAAGTAGATTTGAAAAAAATTGATTTCTGTAGAAGTAAAAGTAATAATTGAATTTGCTTCTATAAATTGATATTATGTATTTTAATTTGTTTAAAGAATTTGGAGTAAAACATTTGTAGATTTTGTGATTTTTCTAATGTAAATTTTATGACTTAATTTTATATAACTTTTCGGTTAAATGTTTTGAAAGTTTTTAAGAAGGTTTTTATCAGTTGAAAAGGTAAATTGATAAGTTTTAAATGTACTGGTTACCAGTACATTAACTATCGGTTTCCGGTATTGTAGGTTTCTTTTGTAATTGTAGGTGGTTACCAGTTATTTATATACTGGATTCCAGTAAATTTTTATTAGTTAAATTGTAAATTTTTAAATTGGTAGCTTTTGCATTTGTTTTTATTTTTTATTTTTTAATTTTTTGTTTTTTCTTTTATTACCTGGAAAATTATTTTTTAAATTGTATTTTTGTATTTATTTGGTAGTTAATAAATTAGAATTTGGAAATCATGTCCCGGTATAAGAAATTAGGTACCCGGATTAGATTTTCAGATCTTATTTATTATTTATTTTAATTAAATATTTGTTTTTGAAAGCCAATACTCCTACGCAAATCAAATATGAGTTGGAACCTGTGTTTGGGCACTCTGCGCCATCATTTACCACAGTGATATCTTGGGCAGCTGAATTTAAACGTGGCTTGTAAGAGCCTGGGAGATGAATGTTCGGGACGTCAAAAACTACAAATACCGATGAAAATATCACCAAAATTCAGCAAATGGTGCTAGACTACCACCGAATTAAAATGAGAGAGATAGCAGAAGCTATGAACATGTCAAAAGAACGTGTTTGTCACATATTAAATCAACATTTAGACATGAGAAAGCCATCCCCCGTTGAGTATCGCGTTTATTCATGTTAGACCAAAAACGTGTTCGAATAAACATTTCAAACGCTCTCTTGGCGCAATTTAGGCGCAATAAATCAGAGTTTTGGCGCCGATTAATTACTGTCGGTGAAACTTGGATACACATACGCCCAAAACAAAAGTACAGTACAAACAGTGGACTGCAAAGATGTAATACTGTTGTTTCGGCTGGGAAGTGATTTTTGGGATAGTCATGGAGTTATATTAGTCTATTATCTTCAAAAAACAAGAATTACAAGAGCATACTACGCATTATTACTTGACAAGATGAAGGCAGAACTTGCGGAAAACGGCCACGTTTGCAGTAAAAGAAAATCCTGTTTCACCAAGACAATGCACCGTCTCACACCTCAGGGGCTGCAATGGCAAAAATAAACGAATTACCGTTTGAACTGCTTGACCATGCGCCTTACTCACCAGATCTAGCCCCCAAGTAACTTCTTTTTGTTCCCTCATCTGAAAATTGCGCTCGGAGGACAGATATTTTCGTCAAATGCATAAGCACTCACCTTCGTGAACAATTATTTTGCAGCGAGAAACGCAAGTAGTATTTGGATGGGTGGTAGAGATGGGAGCATCGCTGGGAGAAATGTGTAGAGTTACAAAGACTCTTAAGTTGAAAAAAAAAAACAAATATTCTGAAAGAGTGCCTTATACCTTTATAAGGTCGGAAACTTTTCAGACCACCTATGTGCAATGGGAATAGTGAGACGAATAAGCTTAAGCGATAGTGAATAATAGTCATAGTTTGGTAAACCAATATAGATGTAAAGGAACAGCTAGACATAGCTGACAAAAACCTAGCAGTGTTCAGCACATAATCAGTAAACTAAGCTAGCGGACAGTAAGATACTGCATGAAAATGGAACTAACCTATTTTGACACGTGCAGATGCACTCATGCTCCCTATGTAGCTTTATCCAGTGAAAGCTGTGTAGAACTGAAAAGGGAACTATCATTATGCACATACTTGTATACATCTGAGAGTTTAATGGCATCATCTGTGTCCTATATGGGGACTGTGTGCCAAAAATCGAGTTGCGGAATATAGCTGAAAGCTCCCAAAATTGAATTACTCTCACAGTAAGGCATCCAGGGTTATTGGAAAATAATTATGATCAAACAACTGTCTTAATATTTTTCCTTCCAATTAATAACATAGGATTGCATGTGAGGAATCGTTTACAACTGGCATATGGCATACGTAAGAAGCGCCGTCCCCCATACCTGGTCAGGGTTGACGGGGTTGACCAACCTGCAAGTGGTCGCATGCAGCAATTTTCAGGCTTCAATTTTGGGCGTGGCGGTTCTACACCGCAGCAGAATTTTGGTGCACATATTTATATGCAACAGGCATTTTGCTATCAAATTTTCAGGTGAGTAGCGGTGTGATTAAAGTGATAGTTTCCTAGTGAGCATAAAAATTGTAAAATCGAGTACTCTCAGTGGAGCCTTCGCCTATTTATGCACAAAGCATGTTTAACTTTTGGTTCAAAAGTGACAGCCAAACTCGCCTGTAAAAAGAGCATAATGCAATCAGAGAGCCGTTATTATTGCTACCAAGTTTCTTCGAATAATCCAGTTGAACTTCACATAAACGCCAATATTTAATATGAAGACCAAACATGTCAGAGAATAAGATGAAGAACATGATTATTTGTAGAAAATTCTACACTTGAATAAATTCAACAAAGCTTTAATTGATAGATTATCAATTATCCTGTCTCTAAATGCGAGTAAACAATGACTTCCATGTACAAATAATTATATTACATCAGAAACTTTTAATGCTGGTATTGTGTCAGTACATACATATTAGCCCGGCGTAGGATGCAGAATTCCTTAGTACGGACTCCTTCGGAAGGGAAGTAAAGCCTGTGCTCCAGTGTCGTAGATTTGCGGCACATAAAGAAACACCAAGTCTTATATATAGGCCTCTGAGGAGAATTAAATACTTCTTCACGCCAAATACAGAGTGGGACCCTGAGAAACTGCAGTTAGAGTGCGTCCAGAAATAAAAGCTAAATTCCATTAAAATGTTTGAAACCCAGTGTTGTAACTCATCACGAATTCAAAGAAAGCTTTATAAAAGTGAGTGAGAGAGAGATACCTTTTATATTTAGCTATATATTTCTCGCACCTCAATTTTTCAAAATGTTGTACGATTTTGATTAAAGTACAGCATATTTGACATTTGTGTTAGCTATAATGTAGTTATACCTTACACTTTTCGTCTAACCATGAAGCGCTCCTTATTTTTAAGGAATTCCTGGGAGTGGGGCAAAGCAATTGTCAGCCAATTTTTGTGGTGTTAATAATTTCCGAGATATTGTTTTAAATCCGTTGGAATTACCCTTTTCGTGTCATTATTCAGCATTAAAGGAACATGGATTTTAAAGCCATTTCATAGTCGTCCGGCTTTTAAGAATACGATTACCACTTTAGCCTCCCATTTTCTTCTTATACCTGTAAAAGATCTGTAATATGTGCAAAAGTATAGCAGTGTAGGGCTATGTAAATCCAGTTTCTAGAGGTGTAATTACGGTAATTGAATGTATTTTATTTGCCTAATCCAGCTTAGGCCGTCTCGAAGGCCACGCCGTGGCTTAGTTGTTAGACCGCTTGGCTCTCACCAAGGCTGTCCGCGTTCGATCCCAGGTGACCGCAAAATGAGATTTGTGGTGGACAACACGGCGCTGGGGTGGGTTTTCTCCGGGATCTCCGGTTTCCCCCGCCATCTCATTACACCGGTGCTCCATCTTCATCTCATGTATCATCAGTGTCATCGCCTGCGGTGCCGTATGTAGTAAAAGCGGGCGTTAAACATTACACACATTAGCCCGTCTCGGTAGCGTAGATGGTAGCGTGTCTGCCTTATGTTCAATAGGTCACAAGTTCGATTCCCAGTCAGGGTGAGTTGCCTGGACAAGGTTTTTCTGGGGTTTCCCCTTATCGTGAACGACTGATGTCGGGTAACTCTAAGCTCTATGGACCCTGGGCGCATATGAATATCATTACACCCAATTCATTCATCGTCCGATATGAGTCAACGTTCGGGGACGTAAATTACAAAAAACAGTCCAGAATGTTAAAAACCAGGGATATCAAGTGTAATGGCTGAGTGTTAGGGTTAATAATAATAATGATAATTATAATGATAATGATAATAAATATCCTTGCACAGTAATGTATACTAGAAATATGGAAATGGGAGAGTGTGGCCAGAGATGTAATACAAAAATAATACATTTGCTTTTATTCAAATTTAAGAATTACCAGATAGGTATGATGTGTTACATTATCAAGACTTAATCTGCCTATAATCAATATAGCTTTCACTGTAGAAATTAATGGTATTGATCATCCAATTATTAAATTTTTAGCCTATATAGTAGCTTCTTTTCTTAAAGCACTATTTCAACTGAGGCCATAAATAGCTAAATTTAGATTCTGCTTCTCTCAGTTGTATAACGGTTATAGTTTGTAATCCTCGCTTTTCGCAATTTCAGAGGACAGAGAAACAATTTACGGCATCCAAGTTTTAGCATTCAGCTTTAGGCTATTTAGTATGCATTATTATCTTTGTTTCTTTCTTCAGCGACAGAGTCAAGTTCATTTAAATAAACACTACAGAGATGAAGTCGGAGGTATAATTGAGTTTGTATCGCGAGAAATGTTGTTACAAGTTGTCAAATCTCTCTTGAGATTTGGGAACAAGAGATAATTTGCAGAAGCAGGCTCCGACAAGACACTCCATTGTTTTCACTCTTCTCTTTTGTTATTCATGCTGTGCTGCATTGGTTTAGCATTCTCTGATTCATTTCAGTGGCACGATGCATTCCTATTTTCTTTCCGTTCAATAAACATGACTTGTCAGAAGCTCCAGAAGAATAGTAAGATAGCAGTGCGAGAGGTGATCAACAAATATACTTGATGGTTTTCTCTCTGGGCTATGAATATTTGAAGAGATTGTGTCTTTGTGCACAAAGTCTTTAGTGGTGAAGAAACGTGCAAGGACTTCATTATGATAACTTACGCCCACACTTCACAAATCAAGTCATCATATTTTTGGATGTATTCAAAATTACCTGTGTAGCACATCCTCTTATAGTTTCGATCTTACACCTTATTCCCTTCATTTGACTAACTCCGGGGAATTTGACTTGAGAACGCTGAAGCATTGCTCAAAGAGAGACCATTCTCAAGGACCTCGCAAAAATTTGCTTACACCATGTGTTAGCAGAGGCTCTTATAAAACGTTCATTCAAATAGGAGGAGACTGCTTTGAAATATTTCATGTAAACATCGGAATGGAGTAATAAACATGTGAAAAGGAAACACTCTACCTTCAATCAGATTTCGCCCTTTAGCCTCAAAGGATCCTCAAGGACATATGAACTTTCATGTGAAATCTGATGGTGAGATCTACTTACAATAAAAAATATGCAATTGATGCATTATAATCCTTGTTTCACGTAAGCTTTCCCCGTATCTCTATAACGGACATGTGACCTTATCACATCTCATTGGTTGCTGTTGTGGTGCAGATTGTTGTGCGGTAAAGATTAGTTCGCTATTTAACATGGTGATATATTTTTATATGTTGGAAGAGATTTGTCAAATTTATATTTTTGTAACTGTTTTAATGAAATATATTACACAGCAGAGTTGATTTATCTGAAACGCATGTTAATTCTTAAACGAAGTAAAGAGGTTCCTTTGCACTCAAGCACATGGCACGATAGCACGTGATTTAGCGGTAGTGCTGACATATTTGTTTATATGACTTTTATCACTTACCTTGTTTTGAACTGGATTAGTCATATATCGCCATTCGACGGTGTGCTATGCCGAATGCGAGAGCTAAATTATTTTATTGATTATTTATTGCGCGTGTACTTATTATATGTATAATGGCAGAGTATACTGACAGTTTTTCGCTGAAGCATCGCAAGGGAAAACCTTTAGAAAGTGTCGAGAAAAGAATTGTGTTGCATGTATTTAATGTACTCACAGCGAAGAATCCGTCCTTGTCAGTGAGAGAAGTCGAACAGCTGTGCGCTGAACTTCCAGGTGTGTTAGATGCGTAGGAACATCGCGACATGAAACTGAGACAACACGAAAACTTACCACTCCAGGAACGATATTTTGTGTGGCGAAGACGTTATTTAAGGACAATCAAATTGTCCAAATCGCAAAATATACTACCTTGACGAGACTTGGGTGAATGAAGGACACACGACAAGTATGGCGTGACACGAATTTTAAGACTGAAAGACAAGCATTTTTGCAAGGTATATGTGCTGATTGAAAAAATCTCCCAATGGAAAAGTCCGAAGGCCTTTCATTATAAACTTGTTGCAGTTTCATTGTTCATTCATTCAGTTTCAACTTGCTCAGTTTCATTATAAACTTCATTATTTTTGCATGCCTTCATATTGTTATTTCTATCTCCCTGGCAATTATGACGTTTACTGCAGGCTTCAATGTGACGGGAAGGCACCGCCTATGGCCTATGGCGCGAAAGCATTAGCCAATTAGGATGAGGGTGAAGGTAGTTGCACGCGGAGTGATACATGTCAGCGGGGCAAGGTTATATGAAACAGAGATTAATAACTATTTTTAACTCCCGACATATGTTGCTAGGACCTTCTGTTAGAGAGTAAAGGAGAAGAAGCAGATAAGAACAATTTGTATAAAGCGCTATGAAATATACACACCTGAGTCAATAGACTTAGAAGGATAATACCGAGTGTATTTTGAATCACGCTACTCTAACGCTTGGGGCTGATGTCAGTGATCTGTGCTTACACAGCTTAACTCGTCTGACGTAGCATACGTGGAAATACGTTGTAGACGCTGTTGCATTGAATTTTCCTTGAACAAAAGCCCTGTGTTGTCTGATAGCGTTAAATTATACAGGAACCCCTTGGTCTTCTTGACAATTTTCAATTTATAGATTGCATGAAAGACTAAAATCAGACTGGATGTATACCAGACCAAAATAAGCAAAGGCCATCGTAGTTGTAACAGAGAAAAGTTAGATTCAATAAGAGCTGTCTTGAAAAGGTAGAGATAAAAGTAGTTTAAAGGAATGATCCCTGCAACCAGACAAAATGCTCGGTGCATTGTATTTATATCGTGATCCATGGGGGAGAAGTATGTTGGGAGAGACTCCATAGACGACCAGATCAAAATGAGAGCTTGAGCAAGCTAGTTAGCAGGATGAATACGCCACCAAAACACAAACACAGGTGTAAAATGTATCCCCAAAAGGGGCGACAAACCAACAGCATTGAAGGCAGGCACTAATTAAACAGTCTGGATTACACTAGGAAGAAACCTCAAAATACACACAAAATACAGTCGCCTGGTCCTTGAAACTTATGCCGATGATAGTGAAGGAAGTGGTGTTTGTAACAAGTTCAGTTTGGAAAGTTTTGTAGAAGAACATCACCCCAGAAATCACCTATCACTCAGGGAAACCACAAAAAGGCAGAATAGGCGATTGAGATTCATGGAATTGAGCAATTTCCAAGACATTTCTGTGAAGCCGTCTGTCGCTGTCAAGTAGCTAGTGTACAGAGAATTTAGTATTTATTAGGGTACCTCCTACGCATTGTAGAAGAGAAGTCCAACATAGTTATATACAAAATGGTTGGCTAAGTCGCTTGCAGAGATGGGAAGGTATTGTGACCTTGTGGGTTCGTGAAATTAAAAGTCCAATTAGCCAAACTCAAAATTTTCTTTATTTCCACCGAATCACAGTTGGAACACTTGCCGATTACACAGAATTACGTAGCGCACACAATTACAATTCGCCAATGCGTCTGTCACAGTTCCACTCTACACTCACAATTACGTACAACTCTTCTGATACACTACACAGTCTTCCGGTCCGTTCACTCACTCGGCGCTCCTCACGGCTGTTCGCCAGGAACTCAGCTGACTCGTCCACTGCAGCCTTATATAGGAAGATCGCGGTTTCTGGAAGGTTGGCGGCTCGCACAATTATCCCGATATTTCCAGACGTCTGGTCGGAGAGGAAAGAGACGGTACTGGGCTCGTGCCGTTCTTCTAATCATCCACTCAGTTAGTAAAACGAGATAAATGGGTAGGCGTGGGCTGAATGCTTCCGATCTGGCCCTACTGCCGGCCGGTTCTGTCGGTAATTCCGACGTTCGGGGGACAGTATTTCTCCCTTATGCACGTTAAGGTGAGAAGGTACTGCCTATCTCCACAAGGCTATATCCATGATTAATGGGTACACATTACTAAGAAATTATTATTGATATGCACATGAAAATTTTCAGGCATGTTCTAAAAAGCTTTATCTTTAATAATACCAATTATTATTTGAAAATTTTATAATGATAATTTGTTATACTTTTTTTGTAAAAAAAACACTGAAATTTTAGATTGTTTAATTTTTTAGAACAAGTATTATGAATCTCAGTAAAATCCCTCATTATTCTTATGAGTCTGCTTAATACACACAAAAAATTCATATGTTTTGGTCGATTATTTTTTTTAAAAAAAAAAAGTATACCGGAACCTGAAAAACATGTGAAACTGAGAAAAACAGCTTTAAAGTTTATATATTGATTATTGATTTCTCACATGAGTCAGAAATATTCCTGCTGCATAGTCTTGGCCCTCTCCATTCTTCCTTGAACTTTTCAAGCCCCTCTTCATTTTTCTTGCCTCCTTGGCCAGTTCTTCCACCATTTTATCTGCTTTCAGGACATGCAGCTCATCAATTTCTGTATATGACTACTACCGTGAGTAGCACATGTATTGTTGAACTGGCCCTACTAACCTCAATATTACAACACGTTTAATTGTCTATTATATTTATATTTTCCATTTTTAGTGTTATGTTTTTGGTAAAACCATTGCCTGTAAACTTTCTCTTTCCAAATGATTTTGGACTACCCATATCATATATTCACCAATAACTAGTACAAAATATTATTCAGAACAAATAACTGTCCACATACACAGCAAAAGACAAAAGACAAAAGGAAGACTTACATAATTGGAGTTAAAGTGGTACCAGCAGAAAGCCTGAAAAATCCCTTACAAAACAAGCCTTAGTTCAGAATTATCTGTTTAGTATTACAGAAGTTATGATCGATTTTCTGAAAGCTTACGAAAACGGGCGTGGTAAATACTTAACACCCACTAATATCATTAGCAAATTAGGTATAAAATATTGCTCCAATGAACATTTTAAGTATATATTTGTAATCTAGAGAGATGACATAATAAAATATAAAAAATAAATAAGTGAATTTTAACCCCAAGTGAAGTACCTTCTCAACTTAATTTCAATTGGTTAGCATTTGCAAAGAATTGGGAGCATTTCAAAAGGAGGTAGTCACATCTTGCCATCATGGATTGGCTTTATTCTTGAAAATGAAATCAATCATTTCCCTTCGTTCATGTTATGTTAATATTATTGATCAAAGCCCTACTGAATTAAAGATAAACCAGTATCAATTTCTGATTTCCATCAGAAAGCGAACATTCCTATGCTGAGAAATCAAACAGAATTAAAAGGTTTCTCAGATCCTATTCGAAGATAGAAAGCTGCCTTAAGAAAAGTATATTTTAAAGATAACATTTTAATTATAGGCATAATGTTGTGAGACACTAGAAAAGTCATAAGTTAAGATAAGAAGATCGAAATTAGAATTCCCTGTAAGGGAACATATTATATCATTATGTTATTCTGTCATAAATTCCCAGTTACTGTACACTACATCATTAACGTTTTAAAGTGTACTGAAATTGGTGGCTAGATACTCTGAGTTTGCAATTTCACGCTTTTTGGAACTGATATGAATAATCGATCACTATAGATGCGAAGATTTGAATTGTTGCTGGTACCTTCAAAACTATACCTTCTTGGTAGATTATTTGTGGTACACATCAGTAGCCTACGTGAAATATGGTGGATTTGAAAACGAATGAGATTCGAAACGGCGCTGTTACATACTTGAGGTAAACCACGCGTTTGTATAGAGTTGTGCTCTTTTGTATTTGAATCTTACTTAATTAACTTTCACTTTTTATTGCATAGCATAGTCCTCTGCAAAACTGAACTTTTTTCATTAATAGTTATGGAATTGGAATTAAACTTGTTATTAGCATATTTGAACTGTCTTTTCCATATTATTGGCTTGTATCTTGCATATTCGAGCCAAATATTTCCTATATGTTCCTGGACATGTTCAATGTTCACAACCTTTTCTGGCTATAAGTGAACCTACTGAACGCAAATCAATCTAATCTAATCTGTAATAAACGTGCTTAAATACATATTAAATCTAGCATTGAATTACCAAACTTGATTCATAAAGAGTTTCCAAGATTATATAATTCCTCTGAGGTTAAAGCCCTTTTAACACCCTAAATGTAAGAGATTGTGTTAGGTGCAACAATTTGTTTCAATCCGTATTCAAAATCTAATTGGTCTACTGGTCTATCTCGCTAGACTTGGATTTAACTGTGTTTTCAATGACTTGAAGGCTCAGTTAATATCTCGTCAGCAGTCTGTCGTGTGTTAGATAAAATACGGTGCTCTGTCAAAGAAATTAAGACCTCAGTTTCACTTGAAAAATGTTTTGAGGCACCCTGAGCTCCCAAAGACATGTTTAGGGGAAAGGTTAGCCTGTATTTATGTGTTTGAATAGAGTTTCTAAAACGAAATGTGCTGTTTAAGTTCAGCAGTTGGCAAGAATGGGCCATGAAATGTTTCAAGTAAATTTCTTCAACCAACTGTTACTTTCTGCGATGGCCATACGGGTTTTTCCTAAATGCAAAAGAAAAACACATCTATTATAGAGAATATTTTGATATACTTCAATTCTGAAAAAAGGTTTTGAATAAACTAACACCTGCATTATATTTTTCTTTAGATTTCTTTAATATTTCTTCGGCTTTCTGGGATTTTCTGGGATTGTGGGATACTGGCTGCTTGCAGACATCCTCGCCCGGATGGGATGGCCTATGTCATTGTTTCTCAAACTCTTCTGCCTGAAGGGCCTCCTTGTCCTCTAACACTTTTTTTGCAGATTCCCATAATTTAGCAACTCAATTTATGTGAACGACTCGACATTTGGTTGAATTTCATAAGTGGAATTTAAGTAATTACTGTATGTATAATTTAGGATGTTTTCTTGTAAATTTAGTTTTAAATTTAATTACTAATTAATTAAAAAGTTAAAGTTAAACTAAATAAAATAAACGTATGTATAAAATGTACTTTAATGAAGCATTTTTTTTTTAAATTGTACTTATTAAACTTATTTTTTTTTCACTTTGAAATAAATCTTATCCAGGTTTGCTTAACTAGATTTTTATTTAACTTTAACCTTAAATCAGTAAAAATTTGAAATACCACACTCTTTGGATTACCCAAGGATTATCAATATTAGGCACAACACATAAAAATGATTTTTTTACATGTAATGAAACCATTTTTATACATGTAAAAAGTTATTCATACTGTTCTGAAATCACCATTTGACAATTTCAAAAAAAAAAAAATACTATTGGTTTTACTGAAGCTGAGTTAAGCTGGCCTTAATGTTGGTGACTTTTACCCTTAAGTCTTGGAAAGTCTGTTTCTCTTCAATGGCTTGATGAAGAACAACACTGAAAATATCTGTTCGCACAGATATGTGGTTGGGAAGGGCACAATACTTTAGGAGAAATTTCATTAAATTCACTCTGCGTCAGAAACCAAAATTTTTCAAGTTCATTTTCCTGGTATACAACCTTCCATCCTTTGCTGTTAAATAATTCAGTTAATTGGTCCTATTCTTTTTCCGAAAGACTATCAATGCTTCTGCCTGTGTCCTTTTTCTGGATGATCATTCTGATCATCTGCTGGTGCTGGAAAGTATCTCTTTAAAGTTTTTGATAGGTAATTCAGGTTTTCTACTATGGCTTCTTCAATAGTTTTAGGCAAAGTTTCTTCTGATGAAGTCATAAAATATTTCACAATAGGAAAGTAGCCTAAGGATTTCTTTTCTACACGACAATTCCTGACGTGAGGTTTCCCTATCTTTGCTTCAATTTTCTCATGAACCGTGAAGACATCTTCTTGTGGTCCTTGCAATGTTTGGTTTAGTTCGTTTAAGTGCGAGAAGATGCTAGCTAGATATGCCACTTCGCACAACCATTCAAAGTCACACTTTTCGTGCTTGCTGTCTTCAAAAAATAGCCTCACTTCATCACGGAATTAAAAAAAAATAATCGCGAAAGAACATTTCTATAAGAAAGCCAGCGAACATCTATGTGCGATAACAGTTGTCTATGTTCGCTTCCCATTTCTTCACTTAGCTTCTTGAATATCCGTGAGTTATGAGGACAGGCTTTAATGTAGTTCAATTTTAACCAGCTCTTATAATGTTACCTTCAAATCTGGTGAATTGTTTTTACATACAACGCCTCTCTATGTATCGAGCAATGAGTCCACTTAATCTCAGGAATGACAGCTTGAGATCAAGCTTTCAATCCACTGTTGTGTCCAGACATCGCTGTTGCTCCGTCAGTGCTTATGCCTACATTGCTCTGAAATAAACCCATCAAGTCTTAAAGACATTCTCAGCAGTGTTATGCAAGACTTCCCTACAAAACAACAGGTCTTTAACAAGCTCTTTCTCGTGTTCGTAACGTAAAAAAAGCTGACATATGAGACCTATCTGTGAAATCGGTACTTTTTTCAAGTTGTAAAGCATACTTGTACATTATTGTTGACTTTAGCCTCATAATTAGCTGGTCCAGGATATTTTGAAACATCAACAATTCTACGTTTAACTTAATCATTTGATAGTGGGACTGTGTTCAGCTATTTGGCAAATGAGTCACCAATCATTATGCTACACTACTTTTTAGCTGCTGGCAATATTAATTTCTCTGCAATGTTATAAGTCTTGCCACTTTTAGCAATGAGTAGCGCTGCTTCATAGGAAGCTAGTGTTACTTTTTCACTACTGGTTCCAGTAGAAATTTTTTATATTCTAGGTTTGCTCATTTTCATATCCTTACCCTTTATTTTAAAATAATCAAGCGTCTTACCAAGGCAATCCGGATGTTTCGTCTCTAAATGTCTTCGTAGCTTAGCAGGCTTCATTGCGTCATTGGACAGTACATCATAACACAAAACACATTGAGGATTTTGTTCATCTTTAGTTCCAGCTCGAACAAATCTGAAACTTAAACATTCTTCGCTATATTTTCGCCGTTTTACTTTTCGCAGATTGGTAGAGCAGCAACTAGTTAAACTAGTAGGCTCCCTACTACAATTTACCTCTTGGTCGCCAGTTATTGTAGGCTTACGTTTAATTGATATTGCCTCTAACCAACGATTCATGCTGAACGACGCGAATAAATTCTCAGATTCACAATTACAAACTGTCAGGACAATCAAACACTATCCTCACTGACTTCAACGCAGCGAGAACGACTGGTTTGTTGTGCGTTAGCCCGTGCTAGTGACAGCGCTGACTCAGACCTGCGCGCGCAGGCTTAGCTGACCTTACCCATACGCACACTACGGTTGCGTCGCTGCTATTATAACGTTGCACTACACGCTCCCAACTATTATGTTGATTGCATCTCTCAGTTGTGTTACATCGTTACGACATAGCTGTATAAAAGTGCTAAGTTAAACTTATGTAGTTCGGCACCGAGCAGACAAGTGACTCAGTAAATACAATTCTATGTTCTCTACAGTTTTAATTCAACATTATAACTTGACTTAAGGGATGCCCTCGCGGACTCCCTGATATTCCCTGGCGGACCACCGGGGTCCGCGGGCACTTTTGAGAAACACTGGCCTATGCACCTCCTTCATTACGTAAAATCTGCTACTACCAGCACTACCTCTACTACTACTACCACTACTTATTGCCAGTATTAAATTTTCGGTTATAGACGCTGTAGCTTGCTATGGATGTTTTCTTCCGCTTGCAATGCTGACCGCTCAAGATTCATTTTTCTGATAATACACTAAATAAGTATTTTTTCTTAGATAAATATAAACAAATAATTCTAAGCTAAGTGAGAGTATTTGCTGACTTCCTGTGGCGGAGAACATCTAATACCTATTACCACCTAAAAGGTAGATAGTTTCTTCGACACCATTTCGGCACCAGAGTAGATAGACACTGATGACTTTGCCCGCCTCGGTAGCTGGTGGTAGAGTGTCTGCCTCACGTTCAAGAGGTCCCGAGTTCGAACCTCGGTCAGGGCGAGTTACCTGGATAAGGCTTTTTCCGGGGTTTTCCCTTATCCTGAAAGATAAATGTCGGGTAACTCTAAGCTCTATGGACTCTGGGCTCATTTGAGAATCATTCTCCCATTCCATTCATCGTCCAATATGACTTAACCTTGGAGGACGAAAATTACAAAAAAAAAAAAAAAAAAAAAAAAAATGATGACTTGTTAACTTCAGTTAATAAGTTGGCAAGGACATTTAAAAACAAGCGTTAAACGCCTATGTTTAGCAATTTTTCATTTACAACTACTCGAAAAGATTTCAGTCGGGGAGGACTAATATGGGATTTGAATTAGTTATCGAGAGAGTTTGCAAGTTTTATGCATTAATGACCTAGACTACCCTTGACATTACTGAATTAACACCCAGCTTTACACGTAAGTTTGATTACATACTGTTGCAGTGTTTGGAATTTCCTTGCCGTAGTTTTGGTCACGTTGTAAGCTTGCTGCTACAGCAGGATTCATTCAAAGGAGGAAGACTCAACCAGAATGCAGTGCTGTCACTTGACTGAATATTAAGATTCCGAGAAGAGCTTGTAGACCCTTCTTGGCCCATTCTCAAATTCCCAACTAGTCTGCATATCGCCAATCCGCTTACACAGCCTGCTTTGTATGCACGTCATCTTTCTGAAATATGTCTTTCAGTTTACTAGTGGGTAGTCTATAGTAGTGGCACAAGGTAGAATGTGCTAAGATGTGCTTTGAATTTCCCGTCCTCTCTCGCTTAATTTTAGACAGAATGGCTTAATACTTGAGAGTCTAACAAATTTTCCCACAAAGATAGTGACATTATTGCTGTTTCACTTTGTCATATGAAAGCGCACTCCTTTGTTTAGTTTTTCAGAAATACACACCTATGAAAAGCTAATGTTTTGGGAAATTACGATCCACGATTAAGTACCATTCTTTTCAAGTTACACATAGGTAATCTCAGAACACGCTGCTCCATATTCTTTGCCATTTATTCATTTATTTTCTAGTTATAGCTTTACTTTGAACTGAGCTTTTGTTTCTGAGGCACAGTACCTTCATATTTTCAGTACCATACACTCATTTTTTCTATTAATCTGAACCTAACGTTTCACCCCCTTTATAACAAATACCACTAATATACAATCTTTCTCACGTCGATAAAAATGTTCAAAAGTAGACCTAAAATCGCCTTTTGAGATTTTGAGTGTTTTATATGTTTAATACTATCTAATTTCATATTAAAACATTTTAATACCTGTGATACACATTAAATGAATCAGTTATCTAAAACTTGGTACGTATTTATTGTCACCGATGGCATTTTTTGTGTTGGAGCCGCAACAAGCCAGTGCGAGGTGCGTGCGTAGGAAAGAAACAGACAGAGAGTGGCGCGCGGGTAGGAAAGAAAGAGACGGACGCTTGCCGAGAGAGAGAAAGAAACAAAGAAGGAAAGATACAGAGTGTTGTCTGAATAGTTCCGTCTTTTTCTCCGCCGCGGTCTTTCTCGGGAGCTCCACTCTACTCTAGAACAATGACTGGAGGTATAAATTCCCCTCAAAGTGTTGGAGTAGTCGGTCAGTTGTGCAGTTGTGTTGTACGTTTCAACTGTACCGCAGCGAATTATTTTGTTTGTTGTGATGCAAAGAGACGACCTTGAAGACTGGTGATGTGTGTGTCACGTCTTTTTACTGCTACAAGGGTTGTACAAAGTTATTGTTTATTGCCATTAAAAGCATTTTAAATTTCTGCAACCAGGATTTTTAATTCTACGAACGCAAGAAGTAACACACACACATATATAATATTATATTATATTACATATAATATATTGTATTATATATTATGACCCTGATGGTGCATGAATTAAACGCTGAGTTAAAAATCTATAATCGTTCACTGCGATATCATTTGGAGAGATACAAAATTATATTCTAAATTTTAGTAGATAATTTCTCAATAATGGTTCAATGAAGGTTATACTTTTTTATGTTTCCACAGTAACATTTCAATTATTACTTATTATTTTGAAGTCTTATAGGTCAGGAATTGCATAGCTTAGGTATGGCGCTGCTTTAAACGCAACCCAAAGAAAATCTTCAGTGCCTCCTTGGTAGAGTGGTCAGCGAACTGTCTTCTCACCTGCAGGTCTCGGGTTCGATTTCCAGTAGGGGATGTTAATTTTCCTTTTATTTAGAATTATTCTCCACCCAACACTTCACAGAATCCTGGAAGGTATAAAATGGCATTAAATGTCAGAGTAAATATAGTGCAATCCATATAAATCTGAACCATTTCAATAGGCCATAACTTCTGAACCAATAATAGGCCACACGTGCAACTTTTGGAGAATATAATACAGGATTAGGTTATTATATTGCACTATTTACATTTCAGAGAAAACGTTGGAAGTGTCCTCCACCAACATCTATGTTTGTTGGTCCCATTTTCTTTAATACGACTGTAGACTCTGAAGTTTATATCGGCAACTTCAAGACATTTGTGGAGCAGCTGGATGATATCGAATTAAGATAAGGTTATTTCCAGCAAGATGGAGCAACGTGCCACCAAGGAATTTCTGACCAGTTTCATTGATAATCGAATAATCTCAAAAGATCTATAGCCCCCAGATCTCCTGACCTAATTTCAACGGTTTTTTTTTTTTTGCAGGGATATCTAAAATTAGAGTGTACAAGAATAGGTCACGGACAATTGATGTTCTCAAAGAATCCATTCTAACCGAAATAAGTAACATTGGCGAGAATACTCTACGTAAAACTTCACAGAATATGTCGAGACGAGTGTAAACATGTATAGGTGCTGGTGGAAGACACTTCCAACATTTTCTATGAGATGTAAACAGTGTACTATAATCTCCCAATTGTGTATTGTCACCCGATTATCGGAAGACGCGACCAACTGGCGGCTGTGTGAGGGCCGGGAGGCATTCGCTCACGCCTACCCATTTGTCTTATAGCGCTAACGAAGGGATGGTTGGAAAAACATCACTGGCCGTCTCTTTCCCCTCCACCTGCCGTCTTGTACCTTCGCGGTTATTCACTGAAACGCGGGACTTCCAGAAACAGCGATATTCCTATAAAAGGGGGCTGCAGTTGGCGAGTGAGTTGAGTTCTCGGCGAGCAACTGTGAGGAGCGCCGAGTGAGCAAACGGACTGGAAGACGGTGTACGTGTATCAGAGGTGTTGTACGTGATTGTGAGGTGGAATGCACCTGAATCAGACGAACTGGTGAATTGTAACTGTGTGCGCTAAGTAATTCTATGTAATTGGCAAGTGTACCAACTTCGGTAGAATTAAAGAACATTTTGAGTTTGTGCAATTGGACTTTTAATTTCACGAACCCACAAAGTAACAGTATTATATTCTCCCATGGTTGCACGTTAAACCTACACTAGCCTAACCTAAAGTCATAAACCACCATCAAATGTTTAATTAAAAGCTTCCAATATGATTATAGCAGTTAACGGGGGCTATAGAAATGAAAAAAAAACGAGAAGGGCATTGCAACTATACACAGTGTGATTTGCACGTCATCACCCAATTAGGTTGGCTATATTGGAGAAAACTCTTATCTGGTCGTGGGATCCATAAGTTCCCTTTTCGATATTCCCTGCTGTTTCCTTCGAGGTTCTTGTAATAGTAAAAACACGTTAACTGGAAGAGTACTTCCCTACGCCGCGGCGGTGGGATTTGTGAATGACCTGAGGGATGTCCGATCCCGATGCTATAAACGCGACCTTCTAAGCATTCCTTCCCTAAGCCATCGTCATGAAACCTCCAGACAAAGCATGTGAAAGGATCCGATCACTTAGGAGCACTTATTCTTTAATATTAACGTTGTTTACCCACGCAGTGTGCATCTATATTGCAAAGGAAAGCCTTTAGGGACAATGTGTCTAAACGTGTATTGCATTATATTCTAAAACAGAAATTCGACCACAATGTGTAGACGGTCATGGTGATTGTCTTCGTTGTCCCAAGTTACGTAACACACCTATCGCCCAGCAGCACATAACAGGTCTTTTCTAGCCTTTCCTTTGTTTATAATATATAGTATTGCTTTGTTTCACATGTAGGAGGAAATAGTGTAGTCTAAATAAACATTCCATGCTGAGCCTCGACCAGAAACACATTTTTCTAGATGCAGTGAATGAAAAAGAACTGTTTTAGTAAATATTCCCTGTTTGTGTATCTCTAAACAGTATTATTCAAACAGTAAAATTCAAATGTCAAACTTGTTATTTAAGATTATAATTTTCCAAGAATGTCACAACAAAATTTTGAAACAAATCATGCCTAAGTGGAATTAGTTTGCTGTAATGTAAACTTCAAATCAAATAACGCAGAAATAAGTAAAGTGAAATTCAGTGTATTTGTGGAACAATACCTCGTACCGTGAAAAAAAGCTCCAAGGGATACCAATATAAAGTTTTATAAGACAATAGCTGCTCCGGATTTACTCTATGGATCGGAGTCATGGACTGTTAAAAGGAAAGATTGGAGCCAAATGCAAGAGGCAGAAATGAGATATCTCCGAGCAGTAAAACGATGCACAAAACAAAATCATATTAGAAATGAACAAATAAGGACAGAATTCGAATTTCTATCTTTAAGGAAAGATACATATAAATAGAGAAAGATGGAAAATTCATTTGCAAAGAATGGATAGTTCTCCTATTGCATACAGTCATACATATATAAACCCTCCAGTATTAGAACAATGGGAAGATCAATAAAAACCTGGGAAGGAATATGAGGATAGAACGGGAGAGTTCTCCTGAACATGAGAGATGTTTTAGATAATTGATAGTAATTAATCATTTCATCACACTAGTCGTATATAGGCCAATGTCTTTGATAAATGGAGTAAGCATGAGAAATTCAATGCCTTGGCCGGGATTTGAACCACGGATCTCCTGGTTTCCGCCCAATCGCTCTAACTCATTGAGCTACCATGGCCAAGTACCGTCCTGACATTAAACTCTCCAGTTGACTCATATATTACCCCGGTAGACAACAAGGGGTTCTCGCATTCGAGATACACGTTTGTGGCGGCTTACTATTGTAAGTACTTGGGTCCCAGGTTTCATCATTTAACTCTTATTATTTTAGTTGATTGCTGGAAATGAATCATTTCATCAAACTAGCCGTATATAGGCCAATGTCTTTGATAGATTGAATCAGCTTGAACATTTCAATGCCACGGCCGGGATTTGAACAACGGAACTCCTGGTTTCCGTCCATTCGCTCTAACCCATTAAGCTACCATGACCAATATGCTATCCTGACATTAAACTGTCCAGTTGACTCATATATTACCCCGGTAGACCATAAGGGGCTCTCGCATTCGAGATACACCGTTTGTGGCGACTTACTACCCTAAGTACTTGAGTCCCAGGCTTCATCAGGCCATGGCATTGACTTTTTCATGTTGACTCTATGTATCGAAAACATTGGCCTGTATACGGCTACTGTGATGAAATGATTAATTTCCATCAGTCAACTAAAATAATAAGAGTTAAATGATGAAGTCTGGGACTCAAGTACTTACGATAGTAAGTCAACACATAAAGTGTATCTCGAATGCGAGAGCCCCTTGAGGTCCACCAGGGTAATATATGAGTCAAATGGAGAGTTTAATGTCAGGACGGCATGTTGGCCATGGTAGTTCAATGCGTTAGAGCGACTGGACGGAAACCAGGAGATCTGTGGTTCAAATCCCGGCTATTGCATTGAATTTTTCATGTTGACTTTATCTATGAGAGATGATGTTGATGATGATGACGATATGATGACAAATTATCCCAATCTAAACTTACATCTCCATGCAAGATACTTTTCGGGAGTTTTGAAGGACTCTAGTGGGATTAAAACATAAAATGCTTTAATATTTACATGAAAATAAAATGTATATGTCCTGTGAATTCCTCTTTAGTCAATAACTGGTCAACTTTAACAGACATACTACGAGGCGGTGTCTTTAAGTTTTAATTATTAAAAATATGTTAGAGAGTTTGTGTTGATATGTGCTTGATAGTTGTTCTCTACGTAGTCACCCAGATTTACACAGGGTTTCTTGACCTTCTGAATACCTTGATTGTAGAAGTCTGCAGAATTCGCTTTAAACAACTCTTCCACTTCACTAATGACGTCATTTGTGTTGTCAAATCGGCGACCACGCAACGGATTCTTCATTTCCGGGAACAAGAAAAAGTCACTTGGGGGCGAGATCGGGCGAATAAGGTGGATGCTGTAAGGTCTCAAAGCCACATTCCCTTGTTTTATAAACTGCAACTTGAGATCAATGAGCTGGTGCATTGAGAGAAAGAAGACGAAAGTCTTTGGAGCAATATCGCGTCGTTTCTTAATCAGAGCTGCTCGTAATTTGTCCAGAAGATTGCAGTGGTATCTGCCAGTGATGGTTTGATCCTTGGCAAGATAATCTGTAAGGATGACTCCACGACAGTTTCAGAAAACTGAAAGCAGAACCTTCCCAGCTGACTTCTGCACCTTTGCCTTTTTGGGATAGGGGATCTGCATGTTTCCATTCCATGCCCATGGTTTTTGTCTCTGGATCATACTGATAGATATAGAATTCATCCATGGTTACCAGACGATCAAAACACCATCTTTATCCTGTCCCAACAGCATCAACATTTGTCTTGAAAGGTCACGCCTTGTTTGCTTTTGGAAAGGGGTTAACAAACGTGGAATCCACCGTGCAGACACGTTAGACATGTGGAATTGGTCATGAATAATTTTCCACACAATAAGATGGCACATTCATGATCATTTGGATGGTTGCTCGTCTGTCTTCCAGTATTAAACACTCCACTTTCTTCACTGTGACAGCATCGCCTGTCATTGGCGGTCTACCAGCTCTTAGCTCATCTGTCAGGAACATGTGAACAGTTTGAAAATTCCTTTTCCACCTCAATTAGTATCTTAAGATGGGCCATCATTTCCATAAACAGCTGTCATTTTAACATGGACTTCCTGGGCAGTTTTGCTCTTCAAATGCAGGAAGTTGATCATATTACAAGCCTTAATTTTCTCCAGCTTACACCTCAGTCACTTCTGGCACTCACTGTAAGAAAGGGGACTAAAATCACTGAAACCACGAGCATTTTGTAAAACGGATTTCAAATAAGATTTTTCTGCCATCGGGAATTTCGGATATATCCCGTACTATTACTTTTAGTTTTCATACCTTATACTTAAACAACGTCCCTTTGAAATTGTTTCTAGATGCTAAGCTAATGCAAGCTGGTTTAATAACCAAATAGAGAATATTTTCCTCCTTCCCTGGACAACGCAAGCTCAAATGAAGTATACATTATAACATAAACAAAATTTAAAATTAATATATGTTAAAGAAAACACAAAATTGCCTTTCCTTTTGATTCTAAATTAACGGAAAACAAACTTGCTGTCAATTAGTACACATCTCTACTGTTTCTCGGTTCCCATGTTAAAGCGGTACATTTATAATGACTACAATGAAATTCTCGATAACGGCAAAACTGTGGAGAAATCAAATATATGCCCCGCTAAATCTTCATTTTGAGATCGGCGCCCATTTTTTACCACAACATGTCTGTTTTATGCACATACCGCCAGTATATCACTAATTCTGTCCACATATTCGCTTTCCGGACAGAGCATATGATGTGTAGAAGCCACAAATTATTATTATTGGCATTCCCAATATTTATTACTGGGGCTTGCTTTACAAATCTATAAAGTGCCTTTTTGCATATATTGTTTTTGTAATAGATATGAAACAACTGATTACGGTAGAATTTATTATACAGCGTACCTGTACTTCGTTTTCTGTTAGATAAATGACTATCTATAGGTGGTTTATGTAAAGGAACTGAGAAATTTTAGCTTAATTATTTAAGAAATGCCAATCTGCGCCGATCCTCATCAGAGGTAAAGAAGCAAACTTAAACTATTGAACAGAGGTACAGGTAGATAACGAGGTCCCGATGGAGAAAAATTAGAAAAGGTATGCAGCAACACCAAACACTATGTGAAGGAGAGCCCCCTTCAGAAATGCCTGGTTAAAAATTTGTGGATCTGTTCTAAGAATTATTTACTTTATACTATCATGACATACAGGCTGATATAAGTACACCTCTTTATCCCTTCCTTAACCGGTAGTTTAATCCCCCAAATATTAAACCCCCAACAGTACAAATTTATGAGCACAGGAGCCAGAACAGAAACAAGAAGTACACTTATACAAAATTGCACCATGGAAGAAAGGGAACACTCACCACATGCTGCCGGAGCCGCTAACGTCGATCTCACTCGAGGGTACCTATATATTTATGAGCAAACCTCGACTCCAGAACCTCAGCGCCCACAAACACCTAAAAAGGGAACACGGCAACACGCTCCTTGAGAGCACGGTCGGCTAAGTAGCGAGCGGTCGGCTCAATACTCCCCCAACAAACGTGGAAATAATCCCGCAACAGTACAAATTTATTAGCACAGGCGCAAGGTCAGAAACAAGAAGTACATTTATACAAAGTTATTCCATGGTAGGAAAGGACCACTCACCACATGCCGCCGGAGCCGCTTACGTCGATCTCACTACAGGATACCTAGCTACTTATGAGCAAAGCTCGGCCTAAGCACCTCAGCGCCCCCAAACGCCCAAAAGGGTAACACGGCGACACGCCCCTCGAGAGCCCGGTCAGCAAAGTAGCAAGCGTTGGGCTCAAGACTGACGCACCAAGCTTCAGTCTGAAGTCTACTTCAAACGAATATGTGTTTAGTTCAAGTTCATTGGAGGGGTAAGTAAAAGCAAGACTGATTAATTTAAAGTTATTGGATACACTTAACAGCCAGAGTCAGGAAGCATCTGGTAAACTGTAAAGGATTTCTCTCCACATATTTTTGCTGTTTATTCTAAGGAAGCATTTATTTAATACCAAAAAAAGTGTTTAAAGTGAAACATAAGTTTTTTGTTTCTTATGAGTACCCGGCATAATTTTAATACTTAAGATTACTCACTCAGGTTTTGATGTTGAAATCCCCCGAAACATGTTTTCGACCATAGCCTTCTGGTCAACTTCAGCGATCCATGCTGCAACTACTCAAAAAAGAAGTATCTTTTGTTTGAATGGTTAGAGCCAGACTGAAAAATTCAATGCCATAGCCGGGATTTGAAACACGGATCTTCTGGTTTCCGTCCAGCCACTCTAACCATTTGAGCTACGGTGGTCAACGTGCCAACATTATATTAAATTCTCCAACTGACTCGTGTTTTTTCCGGTAAACCACTAGGAGTTCTCATAAACACATGAGACAACTACCTTAATGGCGACTTACTATGCTGTAAGTACTTTAAGGCCCGAGCTTTATAGTTCGGACCACTATTAGGGACAATTAATGGACATTAATTGTTCTTTCACAATAGCCGTGTGTAGAACGCACTATGCAAGGGTGGAGTCAGACTGAAAAATTCAATGACATAGCCGGGATTTGAACCACGGATCTTCTGGTTTCCGTCCAGACGCTCTAACCATTTGAGCTACAGGTCAGTAGCTCACGAATCAGTTGGAGAATTTAATGCATGTCACGTTGGTTAGAGCGGCTGGACGGAAACAAAAAGATCCGTGTTTCAAATCCCGGCTATGGCATTGAATTTTTCAGTCTGGTTCTACCCTTTCATAGTGCGTCCTTTTGACGGCTAGTGTGAAAGAACAATTAATATCTTTTGTTTGTTCATTGGTTTTGTAATTGAAAGACTGCAGTACCGTTAACACAATTTAGCCATGAATACTATGTATTTGTGGGTTCGTAGAATTAAAAGTCGAATTTGCCAAAATTCTAAATGTTCTTTATTTGCGTAAAAACACACTGCGTAGCAGCAGAATGACGTCACATATCACAATCTACAACACCAAGGTCGATGACAATAACAAACAGTTTACTCACCTTCCACTGTTTACAACACTCTTGATACATGTCTTTACAACAACTCTCTGCTGACGTGACACAATCTCTTATATATCTCATTCTAAATTCGAAAGTTTTCTCGAACTAATAAAAAACTACTTTTTCTCTGTCAATCAAGATATCACTAGAACCTTCCAAAACTGAAATCCTATCCGGGCCGGCAAGTCCTTTATCTCCGTGATATACTACCAGTCTGTTATTTATCGGCGCTATCGTTGTCTGCCGGCTCTTTGTGTAGACTAAGAAGCCGCGCTATCGCTACGCGCGAACCTATAATGTGCATCCTCTTGCGGACGCCTTAAAACATCCAAGTAATAGTGCTGGTTAACAGTTTGGCCAATGGGGTACGAATTCCCGATGCACAATTCCACGAACATCAAAACAGACAATGATCATCGTCTTCACATTTGACCTCACTTGCCTTGCTTTTTTGATCTGGTAGAGCTGGGAGTCCTCCACTGGCTTGAGGCTTGCTTCGTTTCTGGGTCATACCCCTAACACCAACTCTCATCCTCTGTAATGACTTTGTTCAAGAAGTTTGGATCACGTGCAGTCTCTGTTTTCAAGTCCTGGTTTTGTGCTCCTGTGTGAGAAGGCGCGGAACAAATTAAGCAGCAACACGTCTCATGTTCAAATCCTCCCTCAAAATCCGCTGGCACGAGTTCCAAATGATTCCTGTCGCTACTGAAATTTGGTCGATCGTTTGGCAGCGATACTCGTTGATCTTTTGGCGAACCTTTTCAATGTTCTCCTCATCTCGCGATGTTGAAGGGCGTCCAGAACAAGCTTGGTCTTCAACACATATCTCACCACGTTTAAAGCGCCCAAACCACCGGAAAACCTGTGTGCTGCTCCCAGAGTCCTCCTGGAAAGCTTCCTGAAGCATTTGGTGTGTCTTCGTTGCAGTTTTTAAGCAGGAAACAAGATTTCACACACCCTCTTTTTTCTTTTAAAGTTGCCATAACAACTTCACAGAGCTAACCCGCTAACAGTCAGGGAAACACAATATACACTTGCACGTTCAGCTCTACACTGATGCCGTCTGCACAGCTGTTTTATGAAGGTCTTACTAACACCATCTAGTGCGAGAACCCTGCACTAGGTCTACGAGTGGCAGCGCCTTCGGAGTCCGGTTTCATTTGGATCCCCACTCGTATAGTGTGTGTGTGTGTGTATTTGGAGTATGAAGAATAATAAGAACTCGTTCGATACGACTTAACGTTGGAGAATGTAGAATTATAAGCACAAAGGGAAAAAGGGGGAAATTAGTAGGAGCAGTCCGTTAAATAAGAACAAAATATTTAAATTTAGCAGCTTCCAAGGTCACTAGAGTAAGATTATCAAGAAATTTTAATTTTCTAAAGTAAGAAACATTTTTTGGGATTTTTTTTAAAATATAAAATTTTGAATTAAAGACTGTATATTCAAAATATTTTTATGACAAATGAAATGTTACTCCTGAGCTTCCTGGGAATAAACCCATAGTGGCACTGGGAGGTTATTTTTACCCAGACAGGGCTAATTTTTACCAACATTAAAATTTAAATACATAAAAAACTAAACATTATCAGAAATTGAAATTCGGTATGATTAATGTATAAGGATATGTGCAGTTAACTAGTGTATAATATTTAAATTACGTTCACATAGGTCCATGCAAAAGGGGCATAAATCACACCGTGTATCCTTAAAAGAATATTGCATCCTATATTTCAGGTGCACTTTCCTTGTAGGAATTTGAAGCTACATGCACCAATTTTATCCTACATAACATAAAATACAGTTTCATAATATAGGCTAAATGAAAATCATATACAGTTTATACTGTTAACATGAAAAATTAATTAGTTTTGAGTAAAAAAGGATAACATTTTTAAGGACTGAATATTTGTTTTCATATATTTTATAAATCACATGAATATAAATGTTAGCCGAATGTTCAAGGAACATTAAAAAATAATCACTACAAATTTTGTGTATATATATTTTATAGTTTTTGAGAAACAGCACCTAAATTATGAAAAATCAAGGATTTGGGAAATCACGATCAAAGATTAAGCTCCATTCTTTTCAAACTATACATACTCTCAGAACATGCTGCTTCATACTCTTGCTCAGTTAGGTTTTCCTCAATTTTTCTTTCCTTTTCTTACTACTGGCTCTACTTTCACGTAACTGAGCTGTTCTTTTTGCCTCTGAGAGTCAACGTACATCTTTTCTTAGAGAAGCTGCCTTCATATTTTCACTAACCTTTATACACATTTTTGTCATCACTTTACACCTAGCATTGCACCTATCATAACAAATAGCACTATCATATACACCAATTTTTAAAGTATTTGGTCCAACATGCGCAGTTCATGAGATTATTTCCCGTATTAGATGATAAAAACATTCATTTGGATATTGGGTTCGACCACGCAAACACTTTCTCAGTAAATCATCTTGAGAAGGTTCCCTAAATCCTGGTTTAATTGCCAAAAGAACATCTTCTGGAAGAGAGTGTTTATGTTTATAAATTTCTTTCCTAATCTGAGCTCGTTGAAAGCCACACCATGAATCTTCATCTTTAGGACACAAACCACGCTGTGGATTACTATCCCCTTTCATTCTGATGAGGTTTGCATAATCGATAAGCCTTAAGAAGAATAAAGAATATTACTAGACAAGTAATATAAATTTGCTGAAGCACACAACGAATTTCAAAAAATTACTTTTCCTTATCTTAAATGTTTCTCTTTATAATTTAAAGTTTCTAATGCTTGTGCTTTTCTCAAATAGGAGGTCGTTATACTTAGTGCTTGTATCTACCCTTTCTAAGCCTAACCTAAACCCAACCTGAGACCCACTTTATACTCACGCACCTGAGGCATGCTTTAAACTGATTTCAATGAAGAGCAGAAAGTCTGTTCCCAACGACGGGATGTACAATAAGAAAGAGTGGAAGTGCAAATAAATTTCATTCGGTTTATATATGGTGAAATGCTCCTGAAAGAAGCTGATACAGCTTCTTTGAAACATTCTGACATTTAAGAGGTGATGCATTAAAGTTTAATGCTACGAATACCTAGCAACAACAAAGCTTACAGGCAGCGTCTTATTCTCCTACGATTAGCAAACTGCACTTAAGTGATTAATTCAGTTTGTAGTTTGCTGGATTTACGGGCAAACTAACTTCCTGTGAACCTAAGAGTCTACGCCTTTCAAACGTTCTTTTTATTCGAAAAGTTCATTAGAATAAAGAAAGCATACTTGATTGAAATAAGAACGGCTTAGCCGGTTGCTTCACAGGGATAGCATCAAAGCGGCGGTTTCCTGTTGATTGCATCTAATTTACTCCGGCAAGAAAAGAGGAAAGAAATGAGAACGCTGCTGCAATAAAATCTCGTTCTGTCCTCTTCGCTGATAGCGTTTTGTGAACCAACATTTTTACGATTTCTTTCCTTTTCTTCCTTTAGATATATTCTGTAAGAGTCCCTAAACCCACATTAGTTTTCACCATGGGATAGAACCAATCGGGAGCCCCTTTCACACTCATAATTTTCTTGGCTTTTGTCCGTAATTTCGCTCTCTAAGGACCTGTAGTTCCACATGTGAATGCAAGAAGGTAGCTATGTTGTTCAGGCATTTCCCGACTTATATCTTCTATATTACGAAGTTGCATTGTATTTACTACTAGCCTGCTTATCGTATGTTATCTAATTAACTATTTTATACATTAATTATTTTTAACGAAGCAGGTTTTCTGAAACGCAAAAGTCTACAGTTTATACTCACCACTTTATTTTGGTGCAAGGAGAGGAAGTGTACTTGTTAGGCGACGCGCAATACGCGTCCGTCTCACGTAGATCACAGGACTGAAGTGTTCTTACAAGAAAAACCTACTTTCAGCCATCACTTTGAGTTAACCCCACTCTAGGTATTTTTAGGAGTTTTAAAAATCACGTGAACTAATATTAATTTTCCATTGGCTGGTAGCTATCCCCACTTACGATCAGTGTTCTGAATTTCCAGTTTCGGATTTTATATCAGAGACGCTTTCTCTAACGACCTGCATGCTAAAAATTATGCGGAAGCATGCTTTCTGAGCGTCGGTCAAAATCTTAAATCCTGTTGTCAGAAGCAGGCATGGGATTTTAACAATGGGTTAGTTTGCGACAGCGTGGCACCAAGTTTGCCTTTAGGGCAAGACAGAAAATATAGTAGAGTTATTTGTTTACAGGAATGTAAAGGGAGCTCAGTTTATCCTGGATCAACCAATCTCATTGCGATTTCTGTAGTTTCCCTCAATCACAAAGAGAGGCATCCTATTAGCTATTTAATAGAACTGAAAGTTCTACCTCAAGTCTAAAGGAATTGTAGAAAAAACAGTTTTGCATTCTCTCCTTAGATAATGAATCCAGATACGTTAAAAATAAGTAAAAGGACAGATAGAGTTAGCTAGTGCTAAAGTGTAATAGGACATGTGTTTAGCTGCTGCCTGTCCGTCACAGAGAATAGGATAATTGTCCAACACTAAGGATTATTGGCAGATAGAGTCAAGATGAAAAATTCAAAGCCATGGCCGGGATTTGAGCAACGGATCTCCTGGTTTCCGTCCAGTCGCTCTCACCCTTTGAGCTACAATGGCCAACGTGTCTTTCTGACATTAAATTCTCCATTTGACTCACATATTTCCCCGGTAGACTACTAGGGGCCCTGGCATCCAAGATACACCGTTTGTGGCGACTTACTATCGTAAATACTTGAGTCCCAGGCTTCATCAGGCCATGGCATTGCATTTTTCATGTTGACTCTATCTATCAAAAACCTTAGCCTATATACGGCTAGTGTGAAGAAATGATTAATTTTCATCAAATAACTAAAATAACAAGAGTTAAATGATGAAGCCTGGGACTCAATTCGCATTCACGAAAGGCTAAATAATGTGAATGGTGATGCAACGGTGGATGTCAGCACTGTTAGACAATGGGTTCGTCGCTGTAACGAAGCTGATGGGCAAACACCATTGGCAGATGAAAAGCGAAGCGGCAGGCCGGTGACTGCAGTGACTCCATGTAACATTCAGCGAGTCGATGATAAAATTCAGGGTAATCGCCGGGTAACAACAGGTGAAGTGTGTCGCATTACCTCCCTCAGTAAAGGCAGTGTGATGACGATTATTCAACAACTGGGTTACTCAAAAGTTTGTTCACGATGGGTACCAAGACTTTTGACCGCCCAAAACAAAGAAACAAGGAAAACGATAGCCTCCGAACACTTGCAGCGCTTCAATTTGGAGGGAGAGTAGTTTCTGGAAAAAATTGTTACTGGTGACGAAACTTAGGTTCATTTTTTGAAACTGAATCAAAGATGCAGTCAATGGAATGGCATCCCACAACGTCATCGAAGTGGAAAAATAATTCAAAACTCAGCGCTTGGCAGGGAAAGTTATGGCGACACTGTTTTGGATTGCAGAGGGTGTACTTATGATTGAATTCTGGAGCCAGGATGCACAATAAATTCTGTCCAATAGGTCAGAACTCTCAAAAAGATGAAAGCACGTCTTCGCCGAGTCCGCCAAACAAAAACTATGGTGGATGTTCTTCTTTTTCATGACAACGCAAAAGCACACACCAGCCGCTACACCACTGCACAGATTAAGAAATTGGGATGGCAAGTCGTACCTCACCCACCACACAGCCCTATCCAGGCACCATCAGACTTCCATCTGTTCGGGCCGCTAAAGGAAGCCCATCGCGGGATTCATTTTGAAGATGAGGAGGCTGTGAACGCGTCCGTGCGTCGCTGGCTTAGGAAGCAAGACCATGTTGTTTTACCACATTGGATTATATGCCCTACTTAAAAGGTGGACCAAAACTGCGGAAAAGAACGCAGACTATATTGAATAGTGACAAATTAATCGTCAATGTTGTAGTTTTCAAGCTATGTAAATTGGATTCAATTTTCTTGGCAATTAAAAGTGAAAAAATAGGAGGCATTACCTTTTGAGCCACCGTCGTATATATATATATATATATATATATATATATATATATATATATATATATATATGTTGGTACCACAAGGGAGTTTATTAGGACCACTTCTACCGCTAAATTCCCAATTCAAGAAAAATTAACAATAGCTCAGTCACCCGATTATATTACAGTACGCAGCAAAGGTAAGAACGAAGAAGCTATGACCTACTGGTCGACTTCTATGCTGAAATTGATCATTGATGAAGGTCCTGAACACCTTAAAATCAAAATCGGTTGTGAAGGCCTTCAAGAGAGATACGATATTTCAGCCGATAGCAATGGATGGAAATGCAGGTTTTGTGGTGCTGTAGGTTAGATATCCTGGCTTAATTTTAGATTCAAAGTTAACGTGGATTCAACATCTATCCGAAATTGCAAGAGCTACTGACATCATATTAGATGGTTACATCTCAGTTCAAAAGATCATCATTAGGTTTTCAATAGAATAGAACGGTGTACGTATAATTGATTAGACCTATATGGCACATTAATCCAGAGTACATAATCATTTCAACACTGTCGCGGAAACTTCCAATTCTCATGATTTTCAAAGTTGCCTATAGTTTTGTTATTGTTATAAGATCAACGGAAGTATTCTATGCGTTCGGTTTCGTGTACTTCGCCTATTGTTAACCTTTCTTCATACCATAATTCGCTATAGTATTGTTTCCATTGTTCACTAACAATTGTTGTGATACTGTTTCGCTGTCTTCTCTATTCAAATATCTCATCACCTTGTAAACTGAGTTCTGCATTTTATGAATATTGCCGTCTACATTTAATATAAGTAAATCCGTGACTTTTATGTTCTTCTCTAACTACAGTTTTGGCATAATTTACTTATATTCTTCAATTAGTTCTTCGTTTTTATTTTATAAAATCAGCAAAATTATACTTTTTTCTCATTTTCTACCAATTCCACTTCTGAGTTCCAGATGCTTATTCCCTTTCTGCTTCTTGTTTCTTTTCTTGTACATAAAGCTTCATTTGTAGCTTTCAATATGCATTAGTTAATTATATTTCATTCTTCTTCTATATCTTGCTTCGTGTCCGTATTCGTGTTCATATATATTCAAGTAATCGATATTATTGTCTTCTTGATACATTTCGAATCTCAATATGTGTACCAGAAGAACTATGAGGAAGTTTCTAAAGCTCTTAATAGATTTTTTCCAATCCTGCTTCCCCAAGAAGGACTTTACCCTCAGCGGTTGTTTACACTACTCTCTAATACTTGGTAAGGCTTCCAAAGGGGAACAAAAGAGCTCTAGCCTTGATGGACATCTCTCATTTTCTTCTCTGCTCAACAGTAAAAGAAAAAGTCATCTCTCTCGTGCAGCTTCTTTATGCTGGAAGAGAAAGTCAACAACAAAATGCAGGGATTAAATGTGTCCTAACTGGGACAAACCCGCTGTGGACAGAGAATTGACAAATCCTCTCTGGAAAAACATTTCATTTTCACCGCATAACAGGTTTTGGGTTGTAAAGCGGAACGCTATGATGGTTTGTCCTTTTAAGATCGTCAATAGGAAGTTAATGGGAAGAACTAAAATGAGATAGAAAAGTATTACTATTAGAGGCAACTGAAATCAGAACGTTTCATAGCAGAATGGCCCTTAAAATTGAAAATACAAAGGAAATCGCAGAAAATCTGACAAAATAGAAGCAATATTTTAAGCAATGCATCGGCGAACTTTATTCTAATTTGAATATATTTAAAAATGTTATATTTAGATAATTGTTTGTTCAATAACGAAAATTGTACGGCCACAATTTGAAATGTAATTGGAAGTTAAACCAGGTTGGAAAGCACTTAAATGTACTTTTAACTCATTTGAGTTCAAATCATTCCATTTAGCTATTTTCAATGTTCAGAATGCCACTGAGTCCTATACTTAACATTGAGACATATATACATTTTCAAAATGGCTTCTGAATTTGTAAATTGAAATTGTGTACTGACTAGAGCTATTAAATTATTCAGTCGATATTTATTTTCCATGGCTGACATTAGAATCTGAAACATTCAGTTACATTTTTTTCTCCGACATTTAAAATTGTAAAATGCCTGCACTGCATATGTACACATTAAGTTTGCTTAATCACAACGGTATTAAATGCTATGATCACATCAGCCTTGCCAGTATGCCGAACTTTCATCCTACAGAAGTTCTTTTGCTCGCTAGTAAAATTACTGACTTGGGGCTATCGCTTTTAAGCACACTTTAAAATCCTTGATGTGGGTGGAGTTTGAGTGAGGAGTCAGTAGGCCAGGATCTAACCAAGTCAGTCAGACCGATGGTAAAAATCGAATTGAGTTTAGCTGTCTTAGTTCTCAATGTCCGATTCTATCCTGGGTGTGAAAAGGCGCTTAATTTTGGTTAGAGACTTCCTTACGAGGATTTTTACGTGCTGTAAATTTTCGACTTATGACCACTGGCTTTACTTCCCTTCCAAAGAAAGCCACGCAAAGAACTTTTACGCCTTAAAAGATTCATCACCTTTCACCAGGTTTGAACCTCCGACCATGAAAACCAGAAGCTATCATGTTAATGTAAACCATGGAGCACGATAAGCTATCTGATAAAGCTTAAGGAACAATTGCATTTCATATTATCACTTTGAAAAATGATTAAATATGAGTGAGTGATCAAGGCTTCCCAGAGAATTAGAGTAGCTACAAAGTAGGAATGATCTCAGGTTGAGCCACTACGGTTATCGTACTGTCTTGGTGTTGCCAGTTCCAAGGCTAGCGGGCAACAGAGTTGTAAGGTATATCTGTCTCTGTCTTACCGAATCCACCTAGTATCGTACAGATTCTGAGATGTAGAGTGATACAATTCTGACAGAGAAGTTCGCTTAATATTTCAGCATGTGTGTAAGAACATATGCAATGGTTACTGCACAATCTGAACCTTAAAACCTTGAACGTAGAACACGGTTGCATAGCTATCGTTCATATGCACACTAAACAAAATGGTTCAAATTTGCGTTCTACTAAATGAGGTGTTTGCTACAATGAAACAAAATAGTGACATTTCAACGATTTGTGAATATAGCTTCTATTTTAATGATGACATACTTCTATACCACCTGTAATGGCTTTAAACCAATTTTGGTTTCATTAAAATATTAAATATAAATATGTAGTTATGAAGTATTTTTATACCATGAACCTCATTTACTAGTGTTATGCATTGTGCGCTGAAATTTTAGTCTTACGGCAACAATATGGCTTCTTGGAAGCACAAATTTGCGACCATTATTGTTTCTCCTATATTTGACCCAAGGGATTTCATAATATTATGCATAGAAGTTACAGAATCCCTATATTCTCTTTTCGTCCTCATAAAATTGGTCAGCATTTTGGTAGTTGGATATTCACCCTTGTCATATAAATCGTGAATTGTTCTGCATGAAACACACTTTTGAAAATTGTCTAAGTTGAAATCACGTGTTTAGCTGCCTATGTTTCCCTGGAGATCTAAATATGGAAACTCTCCTAATTTGGTAAACTGTTTGCCAACTTTAACAATGTTCTCATAGAGTGAGCAGTCACATAACAAGCTTGTAACATTAATTATCCTCTCTCAGCGAAATTTTTACTTTCGAAAATGTCTTTAATTGACATCTGTCTGAAAAAAAATATACATTAACAAGAATATTTGTAGCCTATTTATGTAAAATCTTATGAGTTGTTGCGCAGTTACTACTAGGCGCACCAGTGCTGGGCTTGCTAAGCGGTATATTTACTAACTTTGAAAAGCACCTGTGCGCTCTTAAAAGATCATTACTTAACTGAATTCAGGGTACAGAATGCAACTGCAGCATAGCAAGTGTCTGCTTTTCTTCATTGACAGTTAATATTTCTTTTTCTTTTCCTTTCCGGGCGCCTTACCCTTCCATATCTCCGAAACCAGATATGCTACAAAACATGGGGTTTGGACAGTAATCCCCGGAAAAAATAGCTTTGTAACATGGAAAAAATTCTGTAATTAGTATCTTTAGAGTGTGCAAAGAAATTAGCCGTGTGGTTAAAGCAAAGGGTGCAAGTATGCGTGCTTAACTGTTCAACGTTGCACGTACTGCATTGGCTTGTAGCCATAGAACAGCCACGCCAAGCCCCGGCTTATGTTCATTTCTAATCTGTAGCTACCTTAGCCATTTCCAGTTTGTGAATGTCAAGCTTTCGGCCATTATATACTCCATGGACTTCTTTAGGATCAACATTTATAAACCAGACGTGGCCTGATCACGAAGCCTTGATTAATAGCGCTCTCCAAGAGAGCTTCAAGTCTTACATGAGTGAATAAATTAATATGTTTACAATATTGTAACATCACTCATTAAAATTTTATTTCCAGTAAAGGTCGTATGTTGTGAGTTTATAGTAAAGAATTCATACTAATGCAGTTACAATAAACTGCAGCTTTATTTTTTGTTTTCAAAGGTAATAGTACTTACCTGAAGATGTTAGAATAATTTTGGATTATAATCCAGTTTGGTAGGTTGAAAAGTTCATAAAACTTTCTTTTTAAAGGTAACCTAACATGCAATTATCTACTCTAGAAGTTAATCACATTTGTTAACTGTAAAAGCATTTCGGAGAGTTGGACAGCTGTTGCTTGGTAGAAAGAATGAAAATGATTCACAAGGTCCTGGCTGATTTTATTCCTTTTGATTCCACGTGCGTTAGATACCAAATAGATACTAGATACCTATTGCATCTTAAGAAATTTTCTGATATCTGCTCTGTTAAGTGTGTGTCAAAGAAGATATCTTTGCAACGTATCGTCCTCAAGGTTCCAATTTTGACATTCAAGCAGGTTGACCGTAAACCTATTGGACCAATCATAATGACCCTGCCTCAGTGGAAAATGTTGGAAACACCGTAAATAATTACCGTGAATTGTTAGTGCTTTCATTAGACCAATCTCAAAGTAATTCTCCATAAACATTAAAAGTAAAGGTGCAAACGATAACCAAAATGTTATGCTACACAATGTAAGTTTTAATAATATCAAAGTATAAATAAAAAGGTAATTATATTATAGGCAGGACCATGTATGTTAAAAACTTGATTGAAAAGAAACTGGCAAGCAGAATTTCACACAAACATCGCACAACCGTAAATGTCCTAGTCATGTGGTGCGTACGTACTATCAAGGGAAGGCAGCAGGGCACAGCCTGGCCGTTCAAAACACAAAGCTAAATAGAGACTATTATCATTGTAAAGGAATGAAGCCGGTTTTGAGCCTAACTCTGGAGAAAATTCACGTAGATATTCTCTGACAGAGAAAAAAGAAGTTTTCTTGTAGCTGATTGCATTACGGATAAGTCACCAATCGACTGAAACATTTCACTCAACTTTTGACAGTGTCGCTGTAGTTTGTCCAGCGAGCCATTACTTCTCTTGGGCGTAGGAGGTCCTTGCATCTGAAGTCACTACACTAGGAACGACGAAGGGGGAGGGTGGGTGAGCCAAAGGAGCTTTATGGTCGCGCGCATTTTCCACATCGTCGGTTTGATTTAAAGATTTCCACTCCAGTGATGTCCCCATAACAATGTCCCCTACAAGAGAACCGGCTCCTTCGAGATGTATGTTAAACTAACTCAAAATACTAGAGAGTCCTTCTGTTGCAGGAAGTAAGTGATGCCTCGCTGATGATGCCAATATATTTTCGCACAAGTCAAGTCAAATAATGACATTTCCATTCAAAATGACCTTCCAAAGATTGTAAGTGTGGTTCGCAGAATATCAGCCGTTTAATCATTTCAAATAAGTGTAAATTTATGCTTGAAAAATTTACTAAGTTTGTTTATATGTAGACGCACGTGAATGCATTACCATGTGCAAATATTACCCTTGTTTTATGAAGTTGATCTTGTGCCTTTAATAACTAGGGGATTATAGAGAGCCACACAGAAAATGTAATTTTGAAAATGTAATTGTGCATGCTTTTCAGGGAATCAAAATGAAATAAATGTATACATTTTAATTGGGTTAACATATTTCTTGAAACTTCTTGCTGAACATGTGCATTCAGGTTCTAGTCTGCCAAGTTGCAAATATGATTTACCTGCTGCCTTAAGAACACATTGCAAGCGGAATGGGACTTATGAGAAATACAGCTGCTCCATAAACATCCGCAGAAAACTTATTTCCACACGTTTAATAATACGAGGGATGTTCAATAAAGAATGATCACAATTCCCGTGAATGCGATGCATTTGTTCCAGGATTTCTGCCAGTTTTCAAAGACATGCTGGAAACCATTATTTGAGAGATCCGTCAAAATCGGCTCCGCAGCCTTCACCACTGCCTCTGATGATGGATAATGCCTCCCATGTTTCTTCAAGTTATGGAATAGAAAAACGTTACACGGGGCTAAATCCGGAATATAGGGAGGGTGAGGGATGCACTTCACGTTGATTTTTGCAAGATAATCAACAACATTGGCTATATGCGGCCGTGTTGACTTAGGAAGTTATTACTGCAGAGGTTTGTAGAAGAAGGTTTGATGAATTGCGCCAAATTCAAAGTTTTCACATAACTTACTTATTTAAGGGGAAAATAGGAGGCGTTACTTTTTGACCCACCCTCGTAGCTTACAAGAATTGAGTTTTAATTTAAAATGTGCTTTGGTCTCAAAATAAAGTCATTATTATTTATTTGGAAATATTTTACACTTTATCGCCACATAGATGTTAGAAACACTTTGGGGTGAAAAAGACCCCAGACATATAATGTCTTTTCACAGCTGATACCATGCGAGGGTAATATTCAGGGCTCTTGGTTCGAAAATTTCTTGAAATGTATGTATTCGTAACTATTTTTAACTTAAATATTCAGGGTTGTCACTTTAGGTGAGTCGAGTTTGAATCATATCTTTCTTTTGTTTCTCCACTTGCCGGTTTCCAATGAGCTGCTATAAGCACTGCCACGCTTTAAGGTATGGCCACCCGCAAAACATGAACTTCCACTGAGTAAGGAACAGAATCACTTCAGAACCACAATCGCAAAATATTATATTTCAACAGATATTTTGTTTGAAATGGCAGATTTATTGTATATCGTTTCCCTGGAGAGTGATAATAGCTTCATTTGAAGCTACTATATTTTAATATTGTCATAAACGTTAATAAGGTTTCAAAAATATGTTTGCGATACCTTGTCACGCATAATAGTGGTTCCCAGCGCCGAATATCATTCCATATCTGTGTATAATAAGCTTTTCAAAAGTATTGCTTATATTCAATAATGCCATCCCAATGCAAAGCGTGAATACGTAATCCATGATTAAAAAAGCTTATGGAACTTGTAATCAACTTTCTAGGTCATTTTGTAAAGTTTAACATTTTTACTTAACATTTTTCATGATATGGTGAATTTAATTTTTCCTGGTTGCTGAACCTGCATGTTCTTGAAATTCCTATTGAAAATACTCTTAAAGCGTAAGTTTTAGTTCCAACACTGAATTTATGGTCGCAATATAGTAACTTAAGGCTTGGTTATGTTAGCTAGTTGATAACTTAGTTATGTGAGAATTAAATACATATCATGGGGGAGAGCGAACGAGGGAGTGTGGAATCAAAAAGAAGGAAGGGGCTTTAGAGAATAAAACTAAAGATGGAATAAAGAATAATGGTGAAGGAAACCGCGGTGCGTAACGCATTAAGTTTCCAAAGAGGTTTACGGTGGCATAAATGGGATTTTACTTACTCCATCCACTTCTTCACGAAGCTTTAAATCTTTGTTTTTATTCGTAAAATGAGGAAGATATATAGAAGGACAGACAAAAGAAACTCGAGATAAGCAAGATTCGTCTATGCAATAATTTTTGCTCTTCCTGTTCTTATAAATTCAATTTAAAAGAATTTCTCTCTGAAACTTCATAACTGGTGAGTAAGACTCACTTTCTAACATTTAGTTAAGGCAGTTAAAAGCTAGTCACGCCAAATTATTAGGTCGTGCATTGTGGTGTAAACAGATAAATATGGAAATATCTCAGTCAATAGTGCAATGTAAATTTAATCTTTGTAAAACAGCTTAGTCCTTTTAACATACATATGTTTAGACCCAGAATAAATAAACTTTCTGTTTTAACACTGTAATTGCATGATTATACTTTGGTTTTGTTTTCCCTAAGAAAGAGATATTATGAATGCCATTCTAAGCTATATATTGATATTTTTCTGCAAATACAGTGGCAAAATACCTGCAAGAAACTTGTAATATCATGTATGTTTAAAGTGAGAGGCTTATATACTGGTTTTGAAATTCTTTGCACTTTCAAGGCAAGAATATCCTCCACAGGAGAGATAGTCTCCGAGGCCTGCGACCCAAGGGGGTCGGCGAAGGTTTCCACACCTTCCCAGCACAGGTTTATGACACCCCATGTCAGTACAGTTACAGACCATTCAAAACATTCTGACGGCTTCTACTTTTGTGAATGAATCTTCTCGATTTTAGTGTACAGAGCGAATAGGGTGCATGTTTTTAACGGTTCTACTTCTTGTGTAGTATGCGTTCTCTGTCACACACATTCGCGGTCCTCGACCCACTGTGTAAGACAGCAAATTCCTTTCAGGGCCATATTTTATGTTGCTGGAAAGTAAGTGACAATGCTTTTTAGAAGATACAAGATATGATTAATTCAAACAATAAATAAAGCCTCAATTAATATGCCTGATATAAGAATTTTAAGAAGAAGCTAAGGAGAAGAATATTAATATTAAAATGTTTACCCAAAAATCTGCAGGTATTTTTGAACCTAATATTCCATAAAATTTTATTTAGGAAATTTCCTTAATTTTAATATTTGAACGGATAATTACAAATTACTGTTACCGTTAAAGGATATTTAAGGTCTTTTTCTGTTGTAATTTTACGTCCTCAAACGTTAAGTCTTATCGGACGGTGAATTAGATGGGTTAAATGATGCTGAAATGAGTCCGGAGTCCATTGAGCTTAGAGCTACCCGACATTCGTCTTTAGGGGAACCCCGGAAAAACAAATCTTATCCAGGTAGCTCACCCTGGCGAGATTCGAACTGGGTACCTCTTGAACGTGAGGCAGACACGCTACCATCTACGCTACCGAGGCGGGCATTTTTGATGTAGACAGTACATTTTAAAGAGCTGCAATCACTTTGTGATTTGTTATGACTTATTGAGTCTTCAGTTCCTTCCTAATAAATGAAGTATTTGCAAAATAATACAAAAGTCTTCTAAATTGCCAGTATAAGAGAAGATTTAATCCGTCTCCATCTTTGTTCAAATCAAATCAAATTCTTGAGGCATCATTTATCTATATCTCTGCTCTTTAAAGTGTGATAAAATTTCCTTTTTATGGTTATCATTAAGCAGCAGCATTAAAATTCTGACTTACAGGCTTAACCGCATATTTAATGTTACAATTCCGCAGTGGAATTGCCAAACATGAGGCGTGTTCGTAAAATAAGGTCTCCAAGGCGCTGGAGCCGTGAACAACGCTATTACGCGAGATCCGGCAACACTGGCTTGTAGCTTGGCTTCACCCCTTCATATCCCCATAAAAAACCCGTTGTAACCATTAGTCTTGGCTGGGCAGCCGTTTGCGATGGAGCTTCCTTACACTTCCGCCGCCAAGTGCGAGTTGAGTGCAGTGATCCGTTTATTGAGTGCCAAGGGCACAGCATCCACTGAGATTCATTCTCAGTTATCCGAAGTCTAGGCCCACAGTGTATGGATGTCAAAAACGTGAGATAGTGGATCAGAGAGTTCAAAGAAGGACATACAGACGTCCATGACGAACAGCATTCCTGTCGGCCTTCGGTTTCAGCGGAAAAAATTGCAAAATTGAGCAAGAAATGCTTAAATATCGTCCTGTGACAGTTCGCGAGCTGTGCAAACTTATCCCTGAAGTCATCCGCCCCCTTCGTCTGCCGTGCGGGCGCTGCGGACTCTTAACACTCGTGGTACCTCTGGCGTAACTAGAAGAACCTCGGGCCGAACTGCCGAGCCACTCCCGTCGGGGAGTTGTTAGGATTGGATTGGACTCGAGGGGCAGTTTGTTCCCGACACCCACGGCGAATTGGATACCTCCGGCCAGGCTACGGCCTCCCGAAGGGGGTAGAGGGTTACCTAATAAGTCCCGGGTACTAGCCTGCAGAGCTAGTAGAAGGTGTGCTAGATCACCAGGTGGCCCACCGAGGTTTTCGGTAGTCTTCCCTGCGGGTTTGACGCGCGTAAGTGGCGTATCCCCTTCCATCCCGTCTTGACGTTGTGCTCAGCGGGGGTGGGTTTCTTTTAGACTCCAGGTGCCCTATGGAAAGAGCCCCTGAATATCCATCGCTCCCGGGTAGGAGGCCCGTGTCCTTGGTCCTACGGGTCCAGGACTAATGGGAGTAGAACCTCTGCACTTAACTTAACTTATCCCTGAAGTCAGACGACTACGATTGATAAAATTGTGACCGAACATTTGCATTATCTCAAGGTGTGTGCGAGTTGGGACCCCAAAATGCTCACCGAAGACAATAAAGGGCTGATCTCCTGGCCCATTTCGGATGAGACAACCTTACCATCCCCCATAGAGTCCAGACTTAGCATCTAGTGGTTATCATCTGTTTCCTGAGCTCAGGTCACACCAGAGTGGAGCCCGCCTCTGTAGCGTAGATGGTAGCGTGTCTGCCTCACTTTCAAGAGGTCCCGAGTTCGAATCTCGGTCAGGGTGAGTTAACTGGATAAGGTTTTTTCCGGGATTTTCCCTTATCCGTAAAGATGAATGTCAGGTAGCTCTAAGCTCCATGGACCCTGGATTCATTTGAGTATCATATCACCGATATCATTCATCGTCCGATATGACTTAACGTTGGAGGAAGTAAATTACAAAAAAAAAAAAAAAAAAAAAAAAAAAAAAAAAAAAAAAAAAAAAAAACACCAGAGTGGAACGCATTTCCAGACCAACGATGATTTGGTAAAAACGAGGATGAACGCTACCTGCTCAACTTGGCGGGAGAGTGCTTATGACAAGGGTATACAAAAACTGCCGTTACGCATGCAAAAGTGCATCGGCCGCATTGGTGATTACGTTGAAAAATAGCTTTCCATCAATGTTACATTCATTGACAACAAACACGTTTTCTATATTAAATAAAATTTGAGACGTTATCTTACAGACACGCCTCGTATACAGTTGTTGAAACGTCAAAAACGGCGTTACTGCCTTTCGCAAGAAAACAACCGCCGCTAGACTCTAAGAAAAGAATGAGGTCTCTGCCAAGTGTTTTCAAGCAGGGCAGATTACGTGATCCCAGATTACGTTGGCTCTCCATCCCAGATCACTTGAGAAACGAACCTGAGCTGCGAAGTTTCTCCAGTAGAGCTTAAGGATGGATGTAGTGTTTTTCTTCAAAGAAAGACGAAATTCATTACTACGTCACGCTTGGAGAACCTTAAAGGATATGCCGTTTGGCTCTCCAAGACTTTGTATTGGTTTGGATGGCCTATTGGTTAGGAGTGGGTACACTGATCCCAAGGTTACAGGGCCAAATAGATTTTCAAAGTGCGCTTCTGTTTCACAGTCCACTGTCAGTAGATATGCTATAAAACACCTTATGCCGGACGAAATTCCAGTATGGTATTGGGCATTATAAGCGTAATTAAAACAAAATACTTATTTTATCAATCCTGTAAGCCCCTTGTTATTTTATCATCCGAATCCTGTACAGGTATGATGCCACAGATTTTTTTTTTCCGAGGGAGGAGAGAACAGAACCTTGTGATTAATATATTTATTATTCTCTTGCATAAAGCAGATATAATTTTAAAAGGTACACATATGAAACGCATTTAGTTTTGTGTATTAAAGGCACAGCATTACTCCAGGCAGAGGTAGCACTGGAAAAGCATTTTAAATACGACCTAAGCGCAGCATATGCACGGTATATACAGGTTTTAAATATAGTGTGATTCATACCAACCTGAACCGCTTTTTTTATTTAAACAATATTTTACAGCCCGTGTTTTACCTAAAGGTATATCACGGGATTATTTGCAATAGTTATTTACACAGTACTATACAGATTTATTCAAGTGTGCGGTAGATGCTCTTGATGAATCCTGATACTTGAACTGTGTTGAAGTGAATCTTCAGAACCACGGGTAGAGGGGCCGAACATAAAACGTTCAATAGGCCAATACGTTTTAACCAATAATAGGACACGGGTGCAACTTTGGGAGAATATAGTACACAATTTGGAGATTACATTACACTACTTACATCTCGGAGAACATGTATCAGCATCTATACATGTTTGCACTCCTTTCACCATATTCTCTAAACTTTTAAGATGATATCGAATTGAGAGAAGATTATTTCCAGCAATATGGAGAAATGCACCATACATCCAATGACACCATGGAACTTGTAACCGGTTTCTTTGATAATCGAATAATCTCAAAAGGTCTGTGGCCCCCCAGATCCCCTGACCTAACGTCACCGGACTTTTTCTTGTAGGGATATCTAAAAATAAAGCGTACAAGAATAGGCCACGGAAAATTAATTTATGTTCTCAAGGAATCCATTCGAACCGAAATAAGTAACATTGGCAAGGATACTCTCCGTAAAACTTCAGAGAATATGGTGAGACCAGTGCAAACATGTATAGATACTGGTGGAGGACACTTACAACATATTCTATGAGATGTAAGTAGTCTAATGGAATCCCCAAATTGTGTATTATATTGCGACCTTGTGGGTTCGTAGAATTAAAAGTCCAATGTGCCGTAGAAATACACTGTTCACTTGTCGCGTAACAACATTACATGACGTATACAACACAATCTTCCAAGGTCGATGACAATAAGAAAGAGCTCTCGTTACAACACTTTACAACTGTTCACTACTACTCACGATTTGATTTACAACTGTCCGCTGGCGTGTCACAGTCCCTTATATATCTCATTGATAAGTTCTAGATATCTCCGGAATAAACAAAAGTTCGAATGTTCTATACAACAATCAAGATATCACTAGAATGTTCCAATTATCTCACTTATCTGTGTCGGTAAGTCTTGACTCAGTGATACACAATCCGACTGTTATCTTTAGCTGCAGGCTCTTTTTGTGTACACAAACCGCGCTTATCTCTCAGCACCGCAACTTCGGTGCTTTTCGAAGCGACAATATTCTCCCAAACTGCACGTGTGTGCTATTGTTGTTTAAAAGTAATGACCTATTGAAATTGTTCAGGTTCATATGGATCGCACAATAGACCAGCAAATATGAACTTACTTATGTTTAGATATCGTGAAACTCTACTAATGTAAACGCTCCATAATTTTAATACGTTTTGAACATTTTCTTATGATATAGGTATATACTAATCTCCTTCTGTAAACAGCATCGCTTAAAACAAAAAGGTCTTGTCATACACCAAATATAATAATTATATTAAGCATGTTGAAAAATGTCAATAAAATTCCCCCATCACAAAACTAGCTTTACACAGAAATCTTTTTAACATCTTGACTTTATCAAAAATGGTTGTTTTGGGTAAAACTTTGCTTAAAACTCCATAGGTTTAGGTTATTTGCATAATAAGAGAAATATACACCTTGGATGTTTCTGAGTAGGTTCTACGATCGTCCACTTATCAACGCCTTTTGCATGAATAGTAAACAGTAAGAGATAGGCAAAATATTAATAAATGGAGAATACGCATCTTTTTAAACCAAATAATTTACGTTAAGTACACTTTTTTAGCTATTTACAGATATTTTTGTTAGTGATTTGAATATAAAAATGCTTCACCTGGTTTTCTTATGTAGCAAATCTATTTTTCTTTCTTCTGATGGAGAGATGTTGGCTATGTAAATAAATGGAATTTGAAAACCATCACATAGCGAATAACTCACAAATTGACTATCACTGAAATACCGAGCTGGATGGCTCAGGCGGTTTCGTCTGAAGCCCGAATGTGGAAGACCCGAGTTCGATTCCCGTGGCCGATCTACCTGACCCATGGGTTTTTTCGGGTGGTTTTCCCAAGTCGCTGGGCCAATGCTGGGTACGTTAATTACATCTCCCGAATTTCCTGTCTCTCCATTTTATCTCCATTATCATTTCATATCATCTTTTGTCTGGTGGTCTATTTCAGGGTAGCAGTGTCGGCGGGTGTCTCGGCGGTGCATGGTAGGATGATATGCTCTGAGGTAAACTACTTCCTTCTCCGGTAGGTCCGTTACCGGTCTCCGCTCCTCTTCTGGGACTATATCGGCACTGCCAGCCAGGGACCTTTGGGGCTCGGATCGCCTGCCAGGGACCGTTAGGGCTCTATTGCTGGGCTCCTTGCCGTTCCTTTGTAGGGGAGCGAGTTCGTTTTCCTGGCCTCTCGGGGGAAGACTCTATCTAAGTAAACTGCTGGGACCCTGCCCTTTGTACTGTCGTGGCTCCTTGGGTTGGCAGCCCTGTCTTCTTCACCTCATCCTACCTCCCGGGGGTTCCTCCCGTTTGGGAGCATAGGAACAATGGACGCAGCATGGTGGCCTACGTACCAAATCCCTTCCGTAATGAAATCATAATCCCAATCATTTAAATTCTAACTATTCCTTGTTGTAATTTTATTATATTTTACAATGTAATAAGAAAATTTATTACAATATTTATCTCGATTAACATCGAAAATGAAGAATAAACCTTCATGAATAGAATAAATACAGGAGTACAGAAAGTCATGTGAGTGCAGCACATTAGATGTTTCATTTTTAATATTTTCTGAGGGCTTCCTTCACTACATTCATTATTGTATTTTATCTAATACTTCAATGTCGCACTTTCACTGGAAATAGATGTAGTCCCTAACTCCAGAGAAATAAAAATAAAATAATTTTAAGTAAAGGTCCTATTTGTGAATTGTGCAATTACAAACAGTATAATTCAAAAAGGAAACATCGCCTCAATATATAACTTGATATTTCGTTTCGGACTTTCCGAGGATTACAATCATCCCAAAGGTCCTTTTGAATGGACGTTATTTTCAGTTTCTTAAAACTGGTTCTAATGATTGATACCGAAATTAAGGTTTGCCAGAAGTGAAGAATCATGATGGATGTCAAAGGAATGTTGGTTCTTTATTACGACAAGGGCAAGGCCAGTTGAGTTCAGCAGTTGTAGGGAAAGTTGTTATAACAAAATCAATGTAAGAAACAGCGTCCTTAGCAGTTTCCTAAAGCGGCTCACTTGACTTGTATGAACAGGGAATTCTTTGGATCATTTACAATGGCGACAAAACAGCCACAAATTGACTTTGGTTGAAAAGGAGTTTGCAGTAAGGGAAAGTGATATACCCACACACGCAGCTGTGGTCATTCAGTCTTCGGCGTGGAGCCGATGTGGGCAGTTCGTGGCTAGGAAGCCATTAGAGGAGTCTTCGGCGTCAGGCCGATGAGAAGAGTCCGAGGCATGAAGCCTATTAGGGCGGTCAACCTGTTCTGTGTTTGATATTTGTCGGTTCATATATACGTGAGGAACGAATAGAGTTTATCGAGCAATAAACATTGTGCCGTCGGTAACTCTAAACAGAGATTGGTAACCCTTGGTCGGCAACTTTCATTTCCATGTTTTAAAAGAAGAAGCAGTAAATAAATAATTTGGAAACGGGCATTCTAGTGTTATAAAAATCTTCTTCTCACACATACCCACGCATACCCTGAGAGAACCCTCATTGTTCGTCGACTTATTTGCTCGCCATTAAATTATTGCTTCAAATTGGCGTCTACAACGTGGAACTGTGTACACCCAAAAACATTTTAGTTACATGATATTGAATAAATATTTAATGAGAGTTTGAAGCTTGTTGGGCTGAAAACAGTAACGTTTTGTATTTAAAGGGTGTTTAAAAGCTTCAAAATAGTGAAAAAAACGTACTGAACATACTAAGCATAAAAGCATACTGAAATTTATTTAATTGAGCAACTTCCTCTGCCACAACTTCATTTTCTTTGTACACACTCTCACTGTAATGTTTAAGAAATAGTTATACAAACTTGTGGAACCATATTCAAATGTGTGTGCCCCTTTTCTGCCACGTTCCATTCAATGTTATAGACATGTAAGTCAAACACGAATACTCACTCTCATAGCAGTAAATAAGGTAACAAGAGCAGTTTCTAGAGGTCCGGAAGAAATTAAATCGTTTTCAAAAAGTTTCTTTCACAACTGTAAGAGATATCGATGCAGTATGCAGGTGTGAGATAAACTTTTCAACATGCAAATTTAGACTTGCCACGAACTTACAATAGGATATAAAAATTAGTGCAACATTTTATAAATAAATAGTATACAAAGCTACTTATATATCCTCGGCATTAGCGTTTTTATTTTGAGGAAATTATAGTTGACCGAAGTGCTGAAAAAAGCAGTTACTATGCAAGTATGGAAACTTCAGCATATTATATAAATGTTGTACAGTTGCTAAAGTAAATGCTAAGGCAAAGTGGACTCTATTTGTGCCTTACTATTTGCGAGAGCTAGATGGGTTCATCCATTAGATAAAAAGGGGATTCAAGAAGAGTGTCGAAACCGTTCCGTTTGAGAGAAATGATAGTCATACACAACAATTCTTTTTTAATTGCACAATGTTGAAAACATCGCTGCTCTTGACACAATGAAATTACTTTTCCAGGAACTATGACTTCGTGCAAAATAAGAGCAAATATGTGTAAAACAATGAAACAATTTCGGGTGCTGACAGTTTCAATTTTGTGACACAGTCAAATGGTAAACCAGTAATTTACCAATATGTAAAATCTCCAGTCGTGGTTATCTGCTGTTCAATAGCGAGAAATGTTAAGAAAAAAATTCAGAATTCTTTCATGCAAAAAATGGGGGATGTTTGCAAAAACTTGCGTTGCGCGACTATGTGACTGCTTCCATTAAATAGCTTAGGTGCTGAGTCTTGCCCTTTATTTCATTGAAATAGGCAGTAAATGTATGCATTCGAAAAAATCAACTCTAATGAACAAATGAGTGATATAAAATGGAAAATTTGGAAATGTATAATGGTAGCGCGGATGGTAGCGTGTCTGCCTCACGTTCAAGAGGTCCCGAGTTCGAATCTCGGTTAGGATGAGTTACCTGGCTAAGTTTTCTCCGGGGTTTTCCCTTATTCTTAAAGACGAATTTCGGGTAACTCTAAGCTCCATGAACCCCTCATTTGAGCATCATTTCACCCATTTCACTCATCGTCCGATATGACTTAACGTTGGAGGACGTAAATTACAAAAAAAAAAAAAAAAAAAAAAAAAAAAAAAAAAAAAAGCGAAAGAAGATATGTATGTCTAGTAATTGGATACTTAACTTGGAGAGAATACATTGAAACATTTTCAAGGAGCCCGACACTTTGAAAGCGTAAAAGCGTGATTTCAATAGAAAAAGTGTTAAAAAACCTAAGAGAGTGCTCTGAAGGTGTAACCAGAGGATATCTGTACCCATTTCTTCCAGTACCTACCAGCACACTTACATACATACGCTTAGTGGTCCGAACTATAAAGCCCGGGCCTAAATGTACTTACAGCATAATAAGTCGCCATTAAGGTAGTTGTCTCATGTGTTTATGAGAACTACTAGTGGTTTATCGGAAAAAAATACGATTCAGTTGGAAAATTTAATGTCATGTCGGCACGTTGGCCATAGTAGCTCAAGATCCGTGGTTCAAATCCCGGCTATGGCTTTGAATTTTTCAGTCTGGCTCTACCGTTTCATAGTGTGCCCTACATACGGCTAGTGTGAAAGAACAATTAATTTTCACAAATTTCAATATTCGAAGTCTCACCACAGACCATCCCTCGGAACGTGACTATACATCAAGACAGCATTGGATCGCGAGGTTCCATAGGCCAGTGTCTCGTAACCTCCAGTCGCCTCGTTCCAGTGTTTAATGTCCAAAGTTCCTGTCCTAATAATAACACATGCTGTTTAGACGATATAATATTCGAGAGATGGTTTTTTTTCTTTTTAAGAGTGAATTCTGCTATAATGTAGCAAATTATAAAGACAGATGTGTCATGTGTGTAAACAGCGACATGTCACTTGCAATCATACATTAGTAAAATGTAATTTGAGGATGCCTTCTCTCCTGGTATTGTGTAAATATTAAGTTGGATTTTCTGCTATAATTCAGGTATAGCCTTTATCACAGTGGAAAGAAGCCTTAATGAAGTTTTTAAACAAAAGGTTTTGTAGTTTTTGAACAGTTAAATGAAATATGAAGTAGATGAAACGTGTACATATTTATACACAAACACTTCACTTACATCAAATTAGGTTTACATAATATTTCTGCATGACGTCGTTAACGTACCTAATGCGACCACTATCCACATTGGCGATCTTATCGAGCGCTTAAATTCAGTAAAGCGACAATCCTCCCCCAATGTTGGCTACGCTGAGGGAAACTAGAAGAAGCGTCCCTTTTTTCCCTCTCTCTTTTTTTTTTTCCTTTCTCCTTTCTTTTGCTGTTATCGCAGAATACAAGATGGAAGAGGAAGAGACAGCAAGCCTTGAAAAAACGGGAGAAATGGAGGCGGTTGAGCGCCAATGACGCAGTCTATGCGGGGAGAAAAAAGTTTGTTGTGCAATTTGGTTATTTTGAATGATTGTGGAAACGCTTAGTTAAGAATTCTACAGATATTGGCTCATATGATAAGCTACACCGTTATGCATAATTCTGGGGTTTCCTCCGAAGTAGGCCTGCTTTACTAAATTTTATGTGCTGATTCCAACACTGTAATCAGTTTTTTCTATCACGTACCATTTTTGCACAATAAGTTGTTATACCTAAAATGTTTTAATGTAGTTTTGTGCACAAATATATAGTACGGAACTGAAAAGAAACCAGTAAACGAGAAACAATGCTGATTTCATTGTTGAAATTAAAGTGCTTCACAGCAATATAACAACGTCACACTGTAGCAAACAACAAAACATGCCTTAGTTTGGGTCGAATCCCTGCAAATTTAGCTCAGTCTATAATTGCTTTTCAAATAGTGAGGATCTGTTTATGTGGTAGGCAGTTTGTTATACATATTTTGAGAATTTGAAGCAATATGTCTTCCGCAAAGTGTATAAATAACACTGATATATTTTTCCATATTTGTGGCAATTTTGTTGTTCGAGCATGGGACAAGAAAAACTGGGAAGCAGAGAGATAGTCTCGTGCCAGGAATGAAAAATGAAATTCATGTGTGTCTTGTGGACCCCCCAAAAAATTCTTTTACCACTTTTGCACGTAAAATTAGACAATGAAGTAATATGTGGAGGTTTTTAATAAGGATTGCAACTGCTACAAATATATCTGCAAGAAGTTCCCTGGAATATCTGATGCTAGAGTTAAAGAGGGAGCATTTTTTGGTCCACAAATTATGAAGTTGATTTCTGGTACCTTATTAGAAGAAACAATGACAGGTACTGAAGAACAGGCATGGATTGGTTTTAAGAGTGTAAGAAAAAGCTTTCTAGAAGATTACAAAGATACAAATTAAAAAAAGATGTTGAAAATATACTTTAGAACTTTTGAAAGCTTAGCTGCAATATGGGTGTGAAAGTAACTTCCTGCACTCTCATTTGGACTTTTTTATACAAAATCTCGGCTGTGTCAGGGAGAAGCAGGGTGAAAGATTTTACCAGGGCATAAAGGAAATGGAAAGTCGCTACCAGGGAAAGTGGAATTTGAATATGATATCTGATTATTGCTGGTCGCTGAAAAGAGGTGTATCAAATTCTTTCCAGAATAGGAACTATACAAAACGTTCACTTCATTTCACGGCGCTATGTAAAAAACTAGTTAAATGTTCAAATTTAAGTGATGATGTGAAACATTGGTTAATTATGAAGAGAGTTGTGTTCGCATTATGTATTTATTAACTTATATTTAATAATATAACATAAATTCGATAGAGGCTAGTATAAATATGCATATTTTACAACTTTTATGTTGTGAAAAATTGGTATGTGATGGAGAAAATCTAAGTTCATATTCTGATTCAGTACCCAAATTAGGGATAATGACATATTAAAATAAGAACTCGCAGCAGGAAGTTAAATTTTGCATATCAGTGCTATCACTATACAGGGTTATAGATGTCAATATTTGTCTCCAGGTACAGATTAGATTAGATTGTTTTGCGTTCAGTAGGTTCACTTGTAGCCAGAAAAGGCTGTGAGCATTGAACATATCCAGAGGCATAAAGATTAATAGCATATATATGTACAAAAGTTAACATAAGACACATATTTACATATTATAGTATGCAGGGAATATGAACAACATTATGGAAAACAAAGCAGCGATAATCATATATGATACAAAATCAAACACTTTTTAATTCAGCTTTCACTTGGCTTATGCCAGTACGTCTCAACCTTTTTGCAAAGGATACCATTCTTGTTATTTATTAAATACATATACATTAAAAATAAAGTTTCAAAAGGCATCAAAGATTTATTGGTAATGATTTATCATTGGAACAGTTAGATACTACTTACAGAGCTACAGAAGCATTATCAGGGTAATTTGTCATTCAGATAATCTTGTACAGAATAAAAAGATTTTGAGCAAAGGTACTCTCTAACAGCATTTTTAAAAGAACCGAAATTATCAATTTTTTCTTTAAGAACATTAGGAATTGCGCCAAATATTTTGATAGTTTCATAATACATACCTTTCCGGAAGCAAGAAAGTTTAACACTGGGATAATGGATATTATACTTTTGTCTAGAGTTTATTCTGTGAATTACATTATTTGTAGTAAATAAGGCACGATTGCATACAAAGAATTTTGGGATCGAGAATATAGCTATACATGCGAGGAAGCGTTAATATCTTCAATCTTCTAAAAAGATATTTACAGGAGTATCTGTTGTGGGAGTTACTAATGATTCTTATAACCTTCTTTTGCACAAAAAATATTTTTTTACTTTCACTGAGTTACCCCAAAATAATATACTGTATTCCATAATATAGTTAAAGTATGCATAATATACTAATTTAAGTGTGTCAGTAGAACTCATATTAACCAGCTCTCGGATAGCATAACAGGCAGAGCTGAGATTAATACTTATATACTTTGCAAAAAAGCTTCTTAGCAGAATTTTAAATTTTGTCTCCAAGTATCAAATGAGTTATACCTTGGACTGTTCACGCTTGAGTGTGTTCTCGTAAAACCCCGATTTTCACATGTTTATACACGATACTTGGTGGATTTAAATGACAGGTTAGGTATTAGTTCATTATTTATAATTGGGCATATTATCTTAATGACTCTCTAAGCAAATAATCACATCTCAATATTTATTTTATCTGTTACTTATCTATAGTAAGCTCAGAAAATGATGCACTCCGACCAAAAGTTAGATATGCAGAATTCATAGTAACCTTTTGAGACTCCGTGTATAAACAGAAGGGGAAAAAGGGTTTAGGTCTGCACATTGGGAAGCGCATCTGACTGGGAAGAGCATAATAAAAACAGTTGGTTAAATTCTCAACTTGTTATTAAGTTCAGAGTTGTTAGGGAAATGAACAATAATATGTTCAATGGAATTAATTCAGTTGTTTTATAGTTTCCCAAAATTGGTTCTATGTATTTCGTTTAAGAGTCCATATTTTTACGCTATTTGAATGATGAATTATTGTATTCGTTAAATTTTCTGGTCGTTCGTTCTGAATGACAACTGTAGGAGAGGCAAAACGGAAGTTAGATGAATGTTATTACATAAAAATTTTCGTCTTCAACAGTCCCTATTTATGTCTTACAATTTAAGTGGTTTACTTTGTTCCACCAAGCGATTACTACACCCATTTCTGAGGTGGGGTACCCCGAAATCTACTGTTATCTGTTGCCTATAGCTTCTATCTTCAAATCCGAACCACACAGTATTCTGGGAAATTTTTCATATGGCAAGCTTGCTATTACACAGCCCAAAATCGAACCACGCACTCACAATAGAACATGCCGACCTCGGTAGCGTGTCTGCTTGCCGTTCAAGAGGTCCCAAGTTCGAATCTCGGTAGCGTGAGTTGCCGGATAAGATTTTTCCGTGGTTTTCCCTTATCCTGAATAACGAATGTCCGATAACTAGGTTCTATGAACCCTGGGCTTACTTGAGAATCATTTCACCCATTTAATTCATCGTCTAATATCACTTAACGTTTGAGGATGTAAATTAAAAGAAATCAATACGACATTTCCGAGGAAAAGTAATGAGCTACCCCAGTAGCCTAAAAGAAGTAGAGGCAAAGCAATTTTTGGTAGTACTAACCCGTTTTTTGCTTTTTTCTAGTGGTAAGTCAAGGAAGATGGAATTATTTAGCGACATTGATTATGGATCAAGATCGCACACTATAAAAACTAATCTGAGCAGTGAGTTATTTTTCCATTAGGTGCAGAACGAAAATTACCATTGATAAATAGTGTTGCTGTTTTCACTAGCCTGAGACCCACATTTACTGCCAGTAGCTAGTGTCACCATCACTCATAACTCTAGGAAACGTATGTGAACATTTTCACGTGCATGAAAATGAATGCAATTCGCAGTTCTGGGTAGAAACCGAATTACACATAAGTGAATTAAAAAAAAGCATTGAAGGTTTATAGGAACAGAAGAGCAAATATGAGTTCTGTTCAATAAAGAATGATCATAATTTTTACGGACATAATTTTGTGCACTGAAATTCAATATTATTATATTCTGTTAGCTTAATGTGAAACAAACACACGGTAGTGGTTTCATTGTTGGTAATCCTGGTTCCCGCCTGTGATAATCAGGCAAGTTCAGACATATTCAGTAAGGACCACCACTGCACTGCAGGTAACATGCAGTTAAAGTTGATGTTAGAGGATGATCTGGAGTTTCTTTCAAACGCAGTCACTGCTGATGGAACTTGGCTAAATCATTTTGTTCCTGAGAGCAAACAGCAAAGCTCAGTATGGAAATCTCCTTCATCACCAACCCCCAAAAATGCAAAAGTGGTTGTTTCTGCTGGGAAAGTTATTGTCATTTCATTCTTTGATGTTCATGGAATGGTTTATCGGCATGTTGTACCTGCACACACATCAGTAACTGGACAATACTACAGGGATGTCCTGAAAATATTGCAAGTTCATATCAGCTGCAAAAGACCACATTTCAATGAAGCAGACTGAATGCTGTACCATGATAATGCACGGCCGCATATTGCCAGTATTCTTGCTGAATATCTTGCAAAAATCAACGTGAAGTACATCTCTACCTATAGTCCATATTTAGCGTCATGTGACATTTTTCTATTCCCTAACTTGAAGAAACGCCTTCTTGGGAGGCATTATCCATCATCACAAGCAGTGGTGAAAGCTGCTGAGACGATTTTGAAGGATCTCTCAAAAAATGGTTTCCAGCATGTCTTTGAAGACTGTCAGAAACGCTGGGACAAGTGCAGCGCATTCAGGGGAGACTATTTTGAGAAGGACCCTCAAGATTATGAGGATGAGTAAAAGTGCGCTGTCGAAAAGAAATTGTGATCATTCTTTATTGAACAGCCCCCGTATTTAACATTGTTAAAATGTAGTCCTAAAATTTAATAACTTTTGTGCACCTTAAACCCCAACAAGAACGTAGATAATAAAACATAAGTTATTTAGAAAAGTACATACGACAAAGCTACTTTTTCCTTTGTTTTAATTATTTGGCTTACGCTGTGCATCTTTCGCGTGTGCCTCACGTTCAAGAGGTCCCGAGTTCGAATCTCCGTCAGGGTGAGTTAACTGGATAAGTTCTTTTCTGGGGTTTTCCCTTATCCTTCATGACGAAAGTCGGGTAACTCTAAGCTCCATGGACCCTGGACTCATTTGACCATCAGTTCATCCAATTCATCCACCGTTCTATATGACTTACCGTTGGAGGACGTAAATTAAAAAAAATGTGCATCTTATTTAGCCAGTCTAGAACACCATTTGTGTTCTGCATTACATTCCTGCAGTTTTTCAACTGAAATATCTAAATGTTTCCTTGAAATGTGACTGGGTATAGTATGTTTAGCATTTTTTCTCAAAAATTTCATTCCATTGTCTCCATTATGTATTTTTCTCTTCAGTTTAAGGTCCAAGATTCATTACTATAATGTACAGTTAATGTAACATAGCCATAGAAAGATATGGTAAGGTGTAAGAATGGATAGGAGGGAAACTTCAAAATATGTGAACTATGGTCTTCTTTTTCGAAGGCTCTTCATTCCATTTACGTCAACAGCTCGAGAATAAAACTGTTTACTGACAACTGTTACACATAGTGACATTAGCATCAAGGCCACCAACATGAGCGTTGGTGACGAGCAGATGATCGATGGTTTTAGTCTTCTGGTTAATAATTTGCTACTGCTTAACTTAAAGGATAATTAAATTGGCAAAATGACAGTATCACTGAAATTTAAAGAAACATGTTGTTTTACTTCTAGTTAATAAAAACAAATATGAGACAATCAAAACCTTTAAAAATTAATCACTACTAAACGCCTTCAATATAAGTTCTCTTGGTATAACCAAGAGAAAAAATGAACGACTTCCTATTTGAAAAAGGCACAGCATTCTATACATAAACCAATAACAAAGAATACATGTAAGACGGCTAAGTTCAACAACATTATTTGACCTGTTTGCTACAGCAACTCCACAGTCTTTGTGTTGTAATATTGTGCGCATCTCTTACCATTTAGCAGTTGTGCAACAGCTATTTAAAATTAAGACGCCTTCAGATGTTATTCCATTCAAAAAATAACTTATACATTTTATTTCGTATGAAAATTCTTTAAAGATCTGGTATTTTAAGTAATATTGTTGAGAAAACAAAATTCTCGTAAAGTATTCTGTGTAAAGGGTAGTTGGAGGGAATGGGACCTTTCTTTACCAGAGCTCCATTCTTGTAAGATGCTGATTTATCAAGTTCCATATTTAACCAATATTTCATTTATGAGATGCTCACGCACGCAACACTGAAACTTCTTCGAATCAGGGAATTCAAACTTGTCTTTCAGAAAATCTCAGTAACGAATTTCGACCTACTGTATATCGGATAGAGAAATTAAAAGGAAAGTAAAAACCCAAGTAAGAGACATGTGTTAAGTTACTCTAAATTAGCCCTATTAGAGATTTTTCATCGATATTTATAGAGGACTATATGTCGATTGTTTTAATTTGTTTTAATTGTGGAAGTCTTATGTTACTAGTAAAATTACAGGAAACAAAACGTGTAATAGCAAGAGTAACATAACAGGATGAGAGTTAAAAATTACGCCGCTATAGTCATACAACGAATGGAAGTAGTGGATAGATTGCTTCAGGAGAATAAGACTAACATGCTTAAGACGGTATTAAAATTAATTGAATGAATGTAAAATATGTGAAATTAAATAATTATCAACAGTGTTTAAGTGGTAGTATTATTTTAATTAAGCATAACACAGACCATCAGTCTGAGACATGACGTGGAAACAAGTGAACTGCTCGCCGACTGGGATAGGTCGAGGAAAGAGTAATAAAAAGGTTCACAAATAAGCACCATAAAGTTGGCAACCCAATGCGGGACTAAGGAACTTGCATTTCGAATTGGCTTCTGTACGCGAATTGATAAAAAATCTACATCAATTTCAAGTACCAAACGCGATTATATTTAATGCTTGAAATGTATGAAAAGTTAGAGGAATTCATATAATGTGAACTCTTACATGGGGTAAAATAAGCAAACCACGTAGTGGCACAGAACGTAGGATATTTAACATTCGCCTTGAGGTTATGAATGGAAAATTAATAAAAAGAGGATATTCTAAAGAAGTTTATTACTGCATCACTCTTCATTCCGACTTCTAAAATGTCAATCTTCTTTATATAATTAAAAAAAATATTTCATACTTTGTTAAATTATAGCTGCCATTAATAGGAACACTCTACAGATCAAATAACTGAATGTTGTTCCTTTATTTATTTAAAGATATTTTTGATCTTTATATTTGCCTCGAAAAAACTACAGTTTTTCTTCATTTATAAACCAACAGAAATTAAATCTTAAATTAGAAGAACGATTGGAAGATTTTGTGTAAAATTAATTAGTAATTCCGGATGTTAAGCATCACGACGTCCTAAATATTTAGAACTAAATATTCTTACTCATATGAAAAATTCTATTGTTTAGTTTCTCTGCAGTTTGTGTGGGTCTGTATTTGTATGAAGGGCGCGTATAGGTGTGCCCTGTGAACATAACTGTAATGAACAGTTAAGTTTAGCATCTTTTAAGCATGCATAATTGAAATTTTCAGAAAACCTCCTACCTTAAGCTACATTACATGGAAAAAGTGATTACATTTGTTCAAAAACTTGAATTATAAAAAATTGGAATCATGTATCGCATGTTTAGTATATTGGCACACTAAATAAAATGTATATAGAGCCTTTTGGAATGGCCTATGAATATTTATTCATTCCGAAGGGCTTTGTGTAACTTTATTCGTAAAATTTAAGATAGAAACACATTATTATTTATATGCACGAAGCACTAGTTGAATCCAAAATGTTGTATGCAGTGGAGATCTGGGGGGACACAGAGGTAAACAAAATGGTGGACCAAAACTAAAGAATGTTTTGTAAAGAGCTACTAGGCTTATCAAGATCAGCACCTAGGGAAGTAGCTTTACTAGAATAAGGAAAGACCAGAAGAAATGGAATAATAATGGAAAGAATAATAAAATTTTGGTATAGGTGTTTGGCTAAGGAAGAAGGGGAAATTATGAAATTATGGATGAGACAGCAAATAAGATTAGAGAACTCAAATAGTTGGTGGGCAGAGATAGGAGGAATTATGGAAAAAAAATAGAAATGGGAGATATATGGAGACTAGAGGAAAGAAATGCATGCGATGTGGGTAAATTAGTAAAATGCAGAGTAGAAGATATAGAAAGACAGGAAATATGGGTAAGTCTAGAAAATAGGAAATCATTACAATTTTACAAGGAAATAAAAATAAATTGGTTACGAGAAGCATATGTAGATTACTGCAATGGGCAAGAGAGAGAAGGGTTAGCTTGGATGAGAAAAGGAATAATATTTCTAAGAGGGATAAGAGGTAGGGAAAACGGAATTTGTGATTTGTGGGGTGGAAGAAATCATAAAACACTATGTAACAGAATGCGAGGAGGTTGCAATATGGAGAGAAAAGGTTTGGGAAGAAAGATGGAAGAAAGTAGAGAAGAGGATAGTAGCTATAAACATTTTAACGGGCAGGGAGGAAAAGAAGGTAAGAATTATTGGCGAGTTCTTGCAGAAAGTAAAAGAAGACTGGGACAGAAATGTAAAAAATATAAGAAAGGAAGAGGAGAGGGAAGAAAGGGACCAATTAAGTAATCAAGTAGGAATGGAGGTTTAAGAGCTACCTGGCAGCGCAGAAGACCAGGGTGTCATGCAAGCGAAGGTAGCAACAAGGTAACGACAAATAAATGTAGCCAAAAGTTGTAAATTGTAAAATTTTGGAATCTGCAAAATAAATATATCATATCCTATCAAAAATATGTACATGAATATCGTGTTAGGCCACAAAACAATCACAAATATGTTCGTCCAGTGTTAACTATTTTCAGTGTATTGCTTGTTATGTTTATAAATTTTGAAATACATGTTCTAGAAGTCGCTGTCGGAATTTTTCTCATGGTCACTCAAAGGTAATGGACCTTAAAGATCATACAAAAACATTTTTCCATAACTATCACTTAAGTTCTTTGTACCAACAGCGAAATATGTAATAAAACTCAAGCAGATAGAAAATTAATTGTACGAATTTTTTTGTTGACAAATGGGCAGAAACATTCATGGCATAGATCACAATTGATTTATCTCTAATGTAGGGTTCTCGGGTAGACTATAAACATTTTCTAAGACACCGGTGTTTGTCACTGGTTTCTATGTTTTCCTAAGTAGCAATATCTACATTATTAAAACTGGGTCTCGTTTAGCTGATGCGGGTTTAGAAGGCGCTCTGCTTGTCATATAACGAGACTGGACATCCGCAAGGCACTAACAAAAAGAACCCAACCAAATGTTGCATGCTGAGATAAATGACAGAGCGGTCCTCGAGAGCTGAACAAAGCCTGGAGATGAACCGCAAAGAATATTCAAATTACGTGACGTAAAGCTTGACATGACTGATGTCTGAATTGGTACAGAGATTGTTACCACAGAAGATCTTCCTACCTCTGTTCTATTTTTTACTCTGCCGGTTGCTCCTTCGCGTAGGTTTCTGATATTGTTCTTCTTTTATCTACCGACAGTCATATTTCAGATCTTTCTGAATCCAAGTAGCACATTCGTAGAAAAAGATAACTAAAGAGAGAGCGAGAGGAAGGGAAGATGTGTGTTGTACAATTACACAATTAAAATACCTGAATAGACCTTTAAATTTCTACAGTGAATATGTTAAAGAAATTAACTTTAGTTGAACCTAAACATTAAATGTTATTACTAATTTTCTTAAAAGTAAATAAAATGCAACTTGCTGAAGTTGGAGCTGATGGAAGTTAGTCATACATAAATAATTGTTGCTAATGGTCATGATAGTATAAACAAATTAAAGTGTTGCACTTAAAATATTACTTTCTGTACTTCTGGAAAGGTTGTTCTATCAAACCCTTATTCTTCAATCCACTACAAGTGTAAGAAATAAACATTTTCAAGAATTGTCTTATTCGAAATATCCTTGTAAGCACAAACAGAGCCCGCCTCGGTAGCGTAGATGGTAGGATGTCTGCCTCACGTTCAAGAGGTCCCGAGTTCGAATCTGGGTTAGAGGAAGTTACCTGCATGAGGCTTTTCACAGGGTTTTCCCTTATTCTGGAAGACGAATATCGGGTAGCTCTAAGCTCCCTGGACCCAGGACTTATTTGAGTATCATTTCACCCAATTTATTCATCGTCCCATATGACAACGTTGGAGGCCGTAAACTACAAAAAAGTACAAACAGAAAGCACAGTAGGCTCTAAGTGATAACTTAAAATAGCTCTAATGATTTTGATGAAATTAGCATATGTTTAAGATAATTTCTTGAATGAAGAAACGCATATCTTGAAGTTTCTGAAAAGAGTCTCTGAAGCTCTCTTCTTTCTGAATTAAATAATATATAGTCAAAATATTACTATATAAAAATATTTCTATCGCGAACGCGTATCTACGATCGCGCGGCTTGTTTGCACAAAAGGAACTGATAGGCCGGCAGACGAAGATAACATGTAGGTAAAGTTTACAACAACACTCTCAGCTGTTCTCTGCTTACCTCTCGCGACTCACTCACTCTGGTTACACTCTTGTTTCACAACTTGCAACTCGCCTCTTGGCCAATCGTCTCCTCTTTAATACTTCACTGATAATTTCTAGATTATTCGAAAATAAACCAGAACCCGAACAGTCTCTATCAGTCAAGAAGTAACTGCAAATTTCCATTTATCTCAGGTTGTTTGTTTCGGCAGAACTTTACCTACATGTAACCAGAGTGAGTGAGTCGCGAGAGGTAAGCAGAGAACAGCTGAGAGTGTTGTAAACTGAACGCTGTTATTGTCATCGACCTTGGACGATTCTGTTGCGATATGTGATGTAATTTTGCTGCTACGCAGTGTATTTCTACGCAAATAAAGAACATTTAGAACATTTCAATTCTACGAACCCAAGAAGTCACTATATTTAGTTTGTGTCTAAAGTGCTTTTGTGGAGTTAATCTTCTTTTTTATAGGCTTGAATGTCCCATTACTTACATTATTCGCAAATGCAATGCGATATCCATTTTCTTGTTTCTTTTTTCTGCTGATCATGGAATGAGAAGGGACTCTAGCCATCTCATGGCTACCAGATCCTAAACAATTGGGACATCGCTTAACCCTACTGTATTTCTGATTCCCATCGTTTTAAAGTAAATTAGCAATAAAACCGGTTTGCTAATCTTTATCTTGAAAAACATTAACTAAAAATAAGAATAAGTTAATCTAAGTACGGTGTGTTGAAGAAAGAACAGAGAAAGCCAAGTGAGCTTAACATTCTTTATATGTATCCCCCCCTTTAAAAAGCTTATTCATTCCTCGACCAATATGTTTTCTGGCTATTTGCCTACTGGTTCCTAGGGTCTAAAGTAGTATTCCTTTCTTTGCATTTAGTCATTATTTGGCGTTCTATTGTGGAGCAGAAGTTCTTACCAGATTTTTCGTTCCAAGCTTTTCAGTAACTTCTTTAGAACCTGTTTATTACGTGAACTGTACTCGCATCAAAGTTGACAAGTCGAACAGAAGATTACACCTCCATCCCCTATAGGACAACTTTGTTACCAAGTATTCAGACTCTTAATACAAAGTATCAACAGGATTATTCAAATTATAACCTAACCCCATTGTGAATCCCTGTTGTTTGTTACGGGAATAAGTTCACCCTTTTCCTGTAAAATATGCTTTATAGTTTAAACTTGAAGTTGTTGCTGAGAAATGTCACTAATGTTTAGTTCACTTCACTTTTGAGATAAAGTTGCACTCCTGTAATTCCATAATAGTAGGCTACAGACATGACTACATGTTATTTCTATTGTACTGGTATAAGAAAAGGGTGAGGAGAAATTCACCAGTTTCATGATCTAAGTAAATGGTCGTCAGTACTTGCAGAAACTCTCTGTGCACCTATTTTCCAATCATTGTTACTATCGCAAGTTGTTTCTGACGAACACTTCACATGTTGGTTCTTTATTTGTGACTTAGTTTCACTTTTCAGATATTTATTTACCGCTACAAGTAAAATTACAAGGTAAGGAACAGAAAGGAGAGAAATTTCCTGCAAACTGCAGCCAAATAACTTTTGCCAAACTCTGAATAATAGATAAAAATTTATTTAGACTTATTAGCTTGCTTAAAATTACAGACATACTTAATCTTTTGATCCTAAATAAATGCCGGAAGTTTCGGTTATATGTGGTCTAACTTTGTTTAGGGAAAGGTATCAAGAGAAGGGAAAAGCAAGCTTCCTCATTTGGAACCACATAGCTAGTAGAGCACAATGTATATTCCCTTTGTAAACAACAACTCCAGCTGTCTCATACTGCTCGCTGAGTTCATAGCAGAGAGCCCGGAGCAAAAGGAGCCGTTCCCGCTGTCGTCACAGAGAAATCCGTTGGCTGACACTGGCCTATATTGATTTCATTTATCTGCCCTTCTGCAACTGATCTAAACTTCAAAGAGTTTCACATTCTGCTATATCACAACTTATGAGTGTTTTCAATTCCATGGAGATATCTTTAATAGTTTGACGAAACATTTTGCATTTCGCTTTTGTTATACCAACTTATCAAGTTTTGGACTCAACGAAAGCATATGTAAAAAGCATAAAAACCGCAACCATTACATATAATCCATAAACGTTGAGATAAAGCTTTCAAACTTTTAATTCTCGTGTCCTGTGCCAAGGCGTTGTGAACTAGAGCGTTGTGATTTGTGCTGGGACACTCCCGGGATGTAACCTATCAGTGGGAGGGGGTGTTAAGCTTAAGACCCGGGTGTAGGACCGGTCCCCACCAGTGAGGAAATTGAGAAGGTGCGCTAGGTATCTAACTCTGCTCTAGAAACCCAACTTTCCGGCTGGGGATACCGAGATGTTGACCACATCTTTTCCCCCTATCGGATGGATGGTCACCCAACTCTGCTTGCGGGCTTTTGCGCCCCAGTTCTGGCTCGTTTGCGGGCTTTTGCGCCATGGATTACGTTACTTTAAATTCTCTATAAAACAAATTTGCAACAACCTATTACGAATCACGCAATTTGATAATACAGCAAAAACCATATTCTAATTGTTGAGAGCTACCTGGCAGAGCAGAAGACTAGGATGTCACGTAAGCCAAGGTAGCAACAAGGTAATGACATATTGACATTACCTTGGTCTCAATATATATAACCCCTGGTTTTCCGTGTATTGATGACCTTCCTCTCCCTTGTATCTTTCGTTCTAGTTTTCCAGCCCTTAATTGTTACTTATTCTTCATCGATCTTAACCATTTCTCTCTATCTTTGCCCAGATATTCACCTATATTTCTTACATTCTTTTCTCCTTTTACCAATAACAGTTTCTTTATTATTAATACCTCCCCCCATCCCTAAAACTGTCCCACTTTTGTTGCCAAATTTGTTTTCTCCATATCTTTGTTTGTTTGCAATAAAGTATACTATGCCAATCTGTATCCTCTTCTCCACACATTGGGCATTTCCCTGTATCCTTTTCATATCTAATGCCTTTAAAATTTTTAACTCCTGTCCTTGCCCAGGAAAATCCTTCTCGCCCTGACTTATTACACACATCTATGTAATTCTCCTTCCCCCACATTGTCTTTATTTCCCTATATGTCCTCAATGATCTTTTCTCCCTTACACTGGCAAATAAAACTTGTCTATCTAAATCTTCCAGCCTTAATTCTATCTCTTTCCAAAAGCCCCTATAATAATATTCCTCGTTTCTCTAAATATGTCCCATATCTGTTCCATCAGTTGCCTTACTTTTTGCGCCCAAGACTCTCCCCATTTGCTTCTCATCTGCAAAAGAAAACATTCCTTGATAATATTGCTTTCCTCCAAATTGGCAACTCTGTAGAGATATTTCAATACCCTTAAGACAATTTTAACCCTTGTTGAATGTCTTCCTAACTCTAATTGTGCTGCCCCATTGGGTGAAGCTACCGGTAAGCCCAAAATATATTTAATGAACGATCTGTTAATAACATCCACCTCATGACAAATATAAGTAGCCAAAAGTTGTAAATTGTAAAATTTTGGAATATACACAATAAAAATCTAATATTATCTAATTTTTTGTAGGATTCTTCTGCCAGTGTGAACAGGAATAGTTAAAAGGACATAATATAAAACATATAAAACGCACAACAAATGTGAGAAAACTTAAAACCGAGATCCATATTTTAATCCCGTGTTCAGGGCATTTAAATGTCTAGTATTGACGTTTTAAAGAGATTTGAGAGCAATATGCCTCAATGTAAAATATTATTATTACATTTTAAGATACATTATTATATTTATTATTCTGGAATTTGTGGAAGATTTATGTCGTGAATAAATATTGTTAATGTTAATTGATTACCATCAATTTTTTAAATTTTGGGAATAAGTTACATATTTTAGTATAAATTCCTGAATTGCTTTAAAATAAAATAAAATACGTAGCAGGGTGGCTCAGAGAGTAGCGTGGGCCACGGTATTTGAATGGTCGTGGGTTCGAATCCAATGACCGATCTTCCTGATACATGTTTTTTATTTCAGCTTTTGGGTCGCAAGGCGAATACTAGAAAGGACAATTACATCGACAGAATTTCCTATCCTTCCATTTTACTTCACCCTTCGTCCTGGTTGACTATTTAAGGATTCTGTTTTGTTAGGAATTTCAGTGGCATAACAGGGAATTTGATATCTGCAAATTCTTGTTCTCCGGATCCAGGGAGGTATTCGTTTCTCAAATGTAAGTCCGTTCAGGAGATGGGAATTGTGTTGTGTTTAATGCCCGCTATTGCTACACGCGGCACCGCAGGCGGTGGCACTGGTGATACATGAGATAAAGATGCAGCATCATTGGAATGAGATGGCAGGAGAAACTGGAGATCTCGAAGAAAACCGGCTCTAGAGCCGTGTTGTCCACCACAAATCTCACTTTACGATCGCCTGGGATTCAATCCAGGTGGGGGTCTTTGGTGAGAGTTGAGCGGTCTAACCACTCAGCAACGGCTCGGCCCGGGGAGGGGAAGTCGCCATTGTACGATGGCTGAACCGTGTATGGTTGTTGTAAGCCATTGTATGGCGATACGAACCGCCATTGGTGAGTTTTCATTTATAGCTGCTAGGACCCTACTAGCAGTTGTCGACTCTCCTTAGGTCCGACCTTCTCCTCTCTCCCGCGTAGGCCTATCAGGACCATTGACACAAGGTCTTCTATAGAACGAGTTGCTAAGAATTCCCCCTTAACCATGTAATAGATAGTAAAATCAAACTCTAGAACATAAATTTGGAATCTTTCGCCGAATATCAATTGTGGGAACCGTTAGGTGAAGTACTTTTCCTTGATTTAAGCCTGACAGGATTTCTCAAAGTATGATAGGAATTTATTCGCACTTTACTCCTCAGTACTATTATCCCCTTCTGTTTGGATTCAGTCTGAAAATGTTATGCCCAAGCCCAGCAAAGGTTAGAGAGGTAAGTTTGCACATCAAAGAGTGCCTTAAAAGCGTGAAGAAGAAAAAACCACATTAAACCCAAGCGTCAAATTTATTTCTAAATAATCTGATTTTATTTAACATAAGAAGTTCTTTCTACACCAACTTTAACAAATATTCGAAGAGTGCATTTCTGAGAAGTTATAATTCATACATAAATATACTATTATATTACCTTGGTATCCTAGTGCTTTAAACTTAAATTTAATTGAGTAATTAGAAGTAACAATATGCATACTTGCTTTGAAATTTAAATTCCTATACAGTATATTTTATAAATGCATTAAATTGATCATAGCAGCATAGATTCATTTGTATAAATAAGCTATAGGATTCTACATTTCAGTTTAGATCAAAAAATGGACAAAACTCGAACTGGAGGTAGGTTTTATCATGAACAGTAACTAACCCAATGTATCTCGGGTGTCACTGAACTTCGGACCCAAGTGAAAGATATACAAAACACAAAATTGCACCTATGGGATCCATTATTGTATTTTGCTGTAGTGAATTTTGGTCCCAATTGGTGCATTTGTGATAGACCATGGATTATTAGTGCGATAATGGTTAATGAATTATTCCACTGTTAGTCCATAAGGATGGTAACTACGCATGGTCTATCAAATTAGGTTTCCTAAAGAAGCAGGCCAACATTACAGAGCTGCCAAATGGGGCGTGATGCCACACCCATTAAGATTAAAATGGCTTCATATATACGAGCGTGTAGCGAGCTGTTAAAAGTTTTAACGGCATGTTTAACGGCACGGTGTTTACATCGCCTTTTGTTAACGGCGCTTTGATTGGCTGGGAACGAGATCCAGGCCTTCAAAGTAAACTCTCTCAGTGAAGGCAACTTTGACACGAGAATCTAATTACGGAATGCCAACGCTCCGCAAGCTAATATCCCTACTCTAGCTCTAGAGTTTACAGTCTTCGTTTGATCTAGCGTATTTGTCAGTTCAGTTGAAAGGAATATGGTAATACAGAATGAGAAAAGTGACATCCAAAAAACCTGAAAACATCCTTTCTAAAGTTTTCTAAGGTAATTTCCCCACAGAGAATCTCACGATAGAAGCTTTATACCTATGAACTTCAAACCGTCATTAAAAGACATATTACCGAAAATGAGTTTCTATATTGGTAAAAAATGAATGAAATGCTACTTTCGGTTAAACACTCACACTGCTGCAAAATGAAAGAAACAAGAATATAGACAGAAATCATATGAGCTAAAGGGAAATTCCCATACAAATGTTGTCAAAGCTACCACTCTTGTGCTTCTTTATAGACTGAGTTGTTTTAGCACTATATTGTTGCGAGCATTGTTGAGGCTGGGCGCACAAAGGGACAGATAGTGCAGCGCGGAGATAAGGGATAGATAGGGCAGCGCGGAGATAAAAGCTTGCCGAGGCAAAAAAGAGACAGATAGCTGACTGCAAGTTTCGATTTCTTGTTTGTTACAGAACATTCCAGAAGTGTCTAGAAATATCAATGGACGTATAAAAGGAAGCCACGGTTAGTTGAGGGGACAGTTGTGAATTGGATTAGTGTGCGTACAGCTGTGTTTTGAATGTGAACTCTTTTGTTTGTGATCAACGACCTTAATGGTGTATGTGACGTAATTCTGCTACTGTAAGGTTTGACCAAAGTGTGTTTCTACGGAAATAAAGAACAATTTTTAATTTATGCAACCTGAACTTTTAATTATACGAACCCACAAAGTCACGTGCACAATAGTTATATTTCTAAATGACCTTAAAATGATGTATGACTCATTTTTACTATAAATTCTATCACTGCACAAAATCAAACTATGTTGCACTCACATGAGCTTTATTACTTCTTCTTCAACTGTTCTTTCAGAAGCTTATTCCTTTATCTTATCTTAACGAAAATAAATATTTTGTTGTTTCATCTATATTCCGAATTTAGCCTTCTACACCTATTGCCTATATGGTGATGGTGTTAATTCGTATCCAATGACTGTTTTTGCATTTTATACTCTAGGACAAGCACACACTCATACTGTTTCATACTTCCGGACAGAGGTAAATAGGGGATAATCTTGAGCAGTTAAAAGTTCCCACTCTTCAGCTGGCAGACGAACCCGATGCCAGAGCATTATAGGTGGGAGCTCTACTGTGTGCACACGTTTTCTTGGGCGCTGGTTTTTCGGTGTGATGCAGACAGAAGAAAAGAAGAGAGGGCTAACACGCCGGGTTTCTGCAGTGTGGTCAACCAAGAAAAACACAATTCAGCAAAATCGCGTATAACTGAAGATATGCACCGCAATTCAAGATGTTTGGACAAACAGTAAATTTAACTCGATCCGATTAGCTGTATGTTTATATACTTACTATGTTATGAAACATAAAGGTATTTCGCTTTGTGATTCTTCGGTTTCCAAGTCCTCCGATGCACCACTTTCATTGCTAGTATTCTGTGTAATGTTGATAATAATTTCATCAATTGCATTTTCCATTACACCATCACTGATTCCAATATGGCATTTGCAGCTCTTAGACTTTCTAGCAGTATCGTACCCAATCCGTCCCAGTTTCTTACGGAAGAGAATGCTTCTATACCAAGCTGGCATATCTCCTGTAAAGTTACATCCTCTGAAATCATTCTTTATATTTGCCCATGCCAGATAAATTGGATTGAGATTGCATTAATAGGGAGGGGAACGAATTCTGCGCACATGAAGGCTTAGCATATTAGCCACTGGAAATCAGAGCGTAGAGCGCATTTAAAGATTCAAAGTTGTCATCTGTGTTTACGGAGATAGGCGAGACCTACCGAATGAGGTCTTGGGAGCCGAGCAAGTAAACGTCAGCACATAGTAGGGGATACACATGTATAGATTTTTTTACGGCCTGTCTTCTTTTTAGTAGATATTCAGCAGGCTTCAGGAATATTGAACTATTTTGGAACTGGTCGTCATATTACATATAATTTCATTGTTTTATTTCCATTGCTAGAAATAAATGTGAATATGACAAATCGAGTGTACTTTAACAAGATCTATATTTGTAAAATTTTGTCTCTTTCTTACCATATACCAGTTATGCAAAAGCCATCCAAAAATTAGCCATTGAGAAATTACGCCATTTGGAAAATATTTCCAAAGATAGTTTAGGATTTTACTGCAAGTTTTCTTTAGAGCTTTTGTGTCCCAAACCTGACAGCTGGAAAAAAATTAAAACAAATTTTGGTATCTTACAAACCTTTTGTTCATAGTTATATGTACAAAAACCACATACATATACATTTTTCTCAACATACATTTTATTGAGGGAGTCACGAAACAATCACATTTTAAGGGAGACTAGTCTTTTACTGTAGATAAAATAAAGGTATCACACCTACAGGACTTGCATCAAAGGGGTATATATCAAAGTTTGCTTTATAAATTGGCACGACTGTCTAATATTGCAGTGTTTACATGCTTAAATTATGTACTATCTTTATATCACTTGTATATGGAGGTACTACATTTTTTTCCACGAGTATCATTTTCTGGTATAAACGACACACTTTCTCAAAACCTCTAAGAGACGTAACAAGACTAATGTAAGGGAGGAAGATTTTGTCCCTTCGACACTCACTTGCAGTCATGATGGGAGTATCGATAGAGCAAGCAGTGATGAGGTTAAAGTTGAAACTCCCAACCTTTCGTTGTCATTAGCAGCGGGAGAGAAGAGACAAGTATATCGGATAGAAGGGTGGTAGTCCTAGGAGCAACGAAGAGGGGGCAGTTAAATTGGAAGAGAATTTGGGAACAGTTACCCAAGAAAACTGCATGCCACTTGCCCGTAGGTGACAGCATTGGCTTCAAAGCTCATAATGATTTAGAGTCGTGAAGTAATATTTCTTAATGGTGACAATTTTGCTACAAATGTGTAGCAGTGAAATAGTACTGTTCCACGGTAATATTCTGAGAGCTAGTATTTGGCAAAACAGAAAAGATGCCACTTAGTTTGCATTGCTTCTATGAGAATTTTACTGCAGGTGTTGGTAAAAACGATAAAATAAGTACTTCGTTGCCAGTAAGTGTAACATATTTCATCGTATTCGACAAGACATATTCTTTACAGTAGTAAGTTGGATTAGTTGGAGTCATTGAAGTATATTAAAAAATGAGGTGGTGGTTTACGTCAGTTGGGTATAGTCGTGGACCAGTATGGCAGTGCGCCGCAACTGGCCACTCGCCTTGACCAGGGCATAATGGACCAATACCTTAGAAACTAGTTTAGCACGGAAATTTTGCTTGGAAAACCAGACAAATGCTAAGTCAGTATTTTGAACGCAAATGAAAAAAGAAGATCTTATGCAACGTAGTCTCAGCAGTATAAAGTATTTATGAGTGTGTTGTGATCAAAAGAGAACATACAAATACCTTAAAAAATTCAAACATAAGGCAGCAGACGGTGAGCTGAAGAAACTCGCCAACTCATATTACTCAAATTAATATCTGGCGCGACAGATCTAAGAGGGCCAAGTCCTGCCAACCCAACTGCCGGTCTCACGCCCACTTACCACGACAGAATGGACGATCATCCAACCGATACGGGGAGAAGTGGTCAGCAGCTCGGCATTCCCCAGCAGGAATGTTGGTTTTCGTGACAAGGGCCGCTTACCTAGCGCGAGCTCCTCACTTTCCTCACGATGCTAAGTGGGCACCGATCCTATATCCGGGACTTAAAATCCGCACCCCATGGATGGGTTCTAACCCGGGCCGCTGTCCCTGGCCAGGTACCAAGGCATGCTGCCTTAGCACACTGCGCCACGGCAAAGGACACTCATATTATTAATTATGTTTTATGTTATTTAAATTAAGTATTTAGTTCAAATTAAAGGCTCCTTTATTAATGTAGTTATGCTATTGTTCATTAATTTTAATATCTGATTTTGACTAGAAATTGAATATTTATTTGTATAAGACTTGAAGCTTTCACATGAGCGTTAATAATAAAGGCTTCGCGGGTGATCAGCCGTGTCAATTTAATGAAAGTCCAGGTTTTACTCACTGTACACTCCATGGCCTTCTTGAGGATCTAAATGTATTTATTTCTCTTTAACTGCTATGATTCTCAGAATCTACATTGGGCATGAATGTCCGTTCAATTTTGCTCAAATGCCCCTTTATCATATAGAGGTTCTTTTAGCGCTGTAAATCACGATCACAACTTAACCTTCCATCATAGAAAGTCATGCTTAGAATGTTTAAGCAGAAAACATCCGCCTCTCTTCTAGGTTTGAGCCTGCATTCTCGAGAACCAGAGGCTAGATATTCATCCCTTGAGCACGGAGGATGACTTTGGATTTAATCCTTTTATCACTGCAATTAAAGGTCATAAATATGTCTATCTTTAAGAAGCATGAATGTGCGTAAGTGGTTGTTCTTCAGTTTTAAACCACTTATCTTGGGGCTAGGACTGGTTTAATAATCTCTCTAACGTGAATCTATCAACAGAAGGGTGTAACAGTGTGCCATTGTTTTAATCAATGTGAACTACGTTAAGTGATTATGTATTTATGGCTGACATTAAGAAGTACAACTTCGTACACGAAACCTTCTCCTAGTCCATGGCAATTCTGTAGGGAAATACTAACAAAATGCACGTACCTTGAGCTAGACTTTAGAATATGGACGCAGCAAACAGGTGGCGGTTGATAGTGCTCCGTGTGCGGACCACGCTTGCCCAATTGTGCCCTGAACTACGTATAAGCTCGACTCCGCTGATTTACGTGTTTTATGATGCATTATATGGTTTCGGTAGGACAAGAAATTGCGTCAATCAGTGCAAGGTAGGAAATATCAATTCCTCAAAGGCATATGGATATAGTTCCACGCTCTGCTATGTAAAGCAAGAAAAATCTATGTTCAATGTTGTTCTTACATTTCCATGAGAATTAATAATTAGACAAGATAGGTTAACCAAATTTTTGGCTATGTACTCTTTTATTGTTCAGCTCCTCTAATTTGGAGCAATGATATCTGCATTACTATCGCCTCATAAATATTCTATTCTCTCTGTACATTTAGTACTTTTTTATTGTGTAGGGAGAACGAAAGATATACTTCGACGAGGGTTGATATTCTGAAGAAGTTTTAACTATATAGTGACATTAATTGGATAATCTGTAAGGAGTTAAAAATTTCAGGAGAAAAATATGGGGTAAGAAATGGCACAGTGTGAGAAAAGAGGTAGTGGTGTTAGGCATTTTAACAGGAATGGGTGAAAATAAAAATAGATGTATAGTAGAATTCTTATATAGGATAAGAGAAAAGTGGATTAGGGTAAAAGAAGCGAAGGTCAAGAAGATATGACAACAAGCTGCTCAGGAAAACCAAGGGCTTATGGCCAGGGTACTTGAGTTAGCGAGAAAATCTTGGGTCAGCAATTTCATGTGTTTGTACAGGAGATATAACAATATATGTTAGTTGTTATAGTCCTTGTAGTGAAACTGTAATGGAAGCTGTGCAAATAAATATAAAATATGTCAAACAAATTGTATTATCAGATGGCATCTTCAATAAGATTAAATTTATTAAAGGAAAATGTAAACAAGTTATAAACAAGGTGACACATCTAAGAAACACTTCAACTGTGAATTTCTCAGACAAAAAAGTATTCCTACACAAAGGGAACTACGTTACAGCAGTGTTTACGTCACAACCTATCCGTTGTTTCTGCTTTCGTTTCTCTCACAGTAAGTGATCTGCATGCACAGACTCATAACATGTGCAGTGGTTTGATGAAGTGATTTAAAATAGCCAAAGAAAAAATTAAATGATAAGTGACTGCACAATAATCTCATAATCGTCTCCGGGATATTGCAAATAGCAAGGATCTCATAGTCAACCACATAAAGCATTATTAATAGGGTAAAAGGAAATCTGCCTTAACAAACCTAAAGTAGATCAGCCTAAAACTTTAGGGCTAGAAATAATAAATGTATTCTTTGTTGTATTAAAAGGAATGCCCAAATAACAGCTCTTAACATTGTTATTGAGTTTCATAGTGCATGCATTCCTGCTTCAGCAAACACCGTAAAATCTGTTTGCAACAACCAAGGATACAGCGGCAGTGTACTATGGACGTTCTATTTCAGCTCGTACAACAGCAAAAAGTGCACAGAATTTGCCTGAAACTACCACGAAAATACCCTAGATCTCTGGTTAAAAGTGAGAGGCTGTTAAAAGTTTGACTCGGACTGAGCTGCCAAGTATGGAGGAAATCAAGTACGGAACTGAAGCCAAAAGAACCCAATCCCCACAGTGAAACATGGTGGAGGATCCGTCCTGGTTTGGGGCTGCATTAGTATGTCAGATGTAGGCATTCTTCATATTATCAATGATCACAGGAAGTATATGGGCATTCTGAAGCAAGAGTTGAGTACAAGGGTGGGGAAAATGGGACTCCAAGAAGACTGGATATTTATGGTCCAAAGCATACTGCGCTTAATCCCGACTGCAGTTGTTATATAACATGCCTAAGCAGCTTTATACCCCTCAGCAGTCGATAGATATTAACTCCATCGAGCACGGCTGGAGCATCGTTGGAAAGCACATAAAGAAAAGGACAAATTCCAGCAAAGAAACACTGAATATTTCCTGAAGAATTGACCAAAATACCAAACACAAAGATTAAGAATCTAATGCACTCTTTATCAAGAATATTAGAGGCTATAATACAGCTAAAGGCTACCCAACAAAATACTGAATTCCAATATTTTTGTAATTGTACTCTAATTTTAGAGTGTATGATTACTTTTTTTGTCTCAGAAATGTGAAGTTTGGCTTTATTTTTATAAAAATGTGATCCTTATAAATAATTTTTGTTTTCTTACAGAAAATAAACCGTTATTGCAGCTGTCATCTGCTATCGATTTTCTTTAGAGATATAGTAGTGCATGAATAATTTGTGTTCACTGTAGCTGTAAATGACCTGGCAGGTCTAATTTTATGAATTTTAGAACCGGCTGCTATCAATGGGCCTCTTAAGGTTGCGAAAGATGAATTGTTCACTAGTATTTACAAACAATACAGAAATTCTTTTATATTTATAATTCGTTGTTAAATTAATGTATCCTAATCCAGAGTGCATAACACTGTGACTTTGCAGCTTTGTAGTTCTTCTTGCAGTTCTGTAGTTTCTCGTTGCCGTCCTGAACTTGTGACCGTCGGTGTCCACAATGAAGGCGCCACCTGACTATGGGAATACCAAAATTAGAGCACTGCAAGGAGTCTTCTTCAGCTGTTCTGCGATCAGGTGGTCGGCCCCCCCTTCAGTAAGCCTTCCAGCTGGGGCCCCAGGTGTTGCGTTGGCACCGGCTGCTGTGTCTTGTCGATCGCTGTCACAATGGCCACGGGCTCGCACGTCCCCAGCTCCGTTCCGGCCTGGACGCCGTGATCGGTGTCTGCTAGGTTAAGCAGCCGCACTGGCAACTCCTCTCGTCACGGCAACAATGTTCTGGCTACACATAGTCCGTGCACAGGCGTCTTCTGGTCCAGCATCATGTTCTTAGTTCGCTGTCCTTCCAGTCGCACCGTCACCACCACCTCCTTTCTCGCGGGGACAACCACGTCTTCCTGCAAGATGACCCTGCAGGTTCCAAGGCGCTCTTCGTGTTGCCGGAGTATGGCTTCTTTTCCGTTAAGCCGCAGGACCTTCCGGCCGTCATCGACTTTCGCCTCGTGGCTCCTGAGGGCATCAAATCCCAGTATCATCTCCTCAGCCACCTTCGCGACGAACACCCAGAGACGCACGGCACTCCATCCCAAGGTCAACTTCAGTAGGGTATCCTTCTCCACAGGCAAGGTGTCATCCGATGCCGTCACTAACTGGTATGGTCAGCTCTGTTTTCTCGACGGCAAACCCTTGGCCACGTCAGGTCTGATAATAGTCACGGCTGCCCCGGTGTCTACGAATACGCGGCACGGCTCTCCTCTCACCCAACCGTTCGCGATGCGGCTGTCATCCATCCGTTGGATGACGGTGCGCAGTGCTACTCGAGGGGATGTTGGTGATGACACCGACGTGTTCCTCGCCACGCCGGGCCTAACTCGTTCTTCCGGCTGCTCTTCCTGGTGTCGGTCATGTTTGCGGTCATCTTCGCGTCCAGGTTGCTATTTGCAGCTTCTATCTTCGCTGTTAGTTCGGCTTTCATTTCTTCCATCTTCTCAGTGATGTTGTCGTTGTCCCACTTCTTGACACCAATTGTGAATTTTTAGGTTCGTATAATTAAAAATCCAATTTTCAGAAATTGTAAATGTTCTTCATTTCCGTAGAAATATACCGATCAATTTTCACGCAACAACATCACTTCACATACACACCACAATCCACCAAGATCGATGACAATAACAAACAACGTTCTGATCAGCTCTCGTTACAACAACACTCTTTTTACACAACTTTACAGCTGACTCTGCTTACCTCACTATTTTTCAACTGCAACTCTTCTTGGCAAGTCGGCACTTCCTTAAATACCTCATTCATAAATTCGAGATATTTCCAGAAAAATAAAGAAACCGAATAATCAAGATATTACCAGAAATTTCCATTTATTTCAGTTTGTTTCGGTAAGTCTTTTATCTCAAGCGTGTTTATCTGCTTATGCAACCTCGTTATCTACGTGAAACCTATCCGTCTGTTGTCTTTATCTGCAGTCTCTTTTGTGTATACAAACCGCGCTTCTCTCTCGGCACCGAAACTTTCGAGCTTTTTCGCCGCGACATTATTAATGTTAACGTTCCTATTTGAAGGACATACACCAAACAAAGATATGCTATATGTTAATTTTTTTATTATTTGATTTGATTTTAATTTAAATTTGTATATTAAATTTATATACTACCGTATTATAAGGTGTATATTCTGGTTTGCAACATGTATACTATGGTCGTTGAAGGATATAATTTTTTCTGATATACGTTTACTTGAGCTTTTGATCGAATATAGTAGTTTAAAAGCAACTTATAATTGAGTACTTATTAGTTTTCCTGGCCATCTTGCCCGGTAAAATATAAGTACTGAAATTCGTTAATTTATGAATCCTGGATCACAGATGGCATATTCTGTTAAAAATATTTGACTCACTGGTCCCTGTGGATGTCTATGTGTCCGGTCATTTGAGCGGGACACAATCTTGTAAACAGGCAACTTTGCACCATGAAAGTGGAGCATATAAATTAGTAATACAACTTTTGATTAAATTTAGGATCTTAATCTCCAACTTGTGTTCTGGATCTATGAGATTTGTAAAGCCATAGATAATTTCATTGAATTTTAATCAAAGAATTGTTGTTTTGAAACGAAAATTACCTTTCTCCGCAATCAAATTTTATCTATTGCATGAACATAATATTTTACTTTTCGCTTCTCAAAAATATAATATTGAAATCTATTTGGTGATTGAGCATGCACATTATTTAGTTAACTTTTAGCAGATTTAACTCCTACGCATAATACTTACGGCACCACAGACGGGCAGCACCGATGATAATGATATGTAATGATAGTGAGATATTCTCGCGAGAACAAGATATTGTACACTTGAGCCTTGGGAGCTCTTCGGCATTTGCCAGTTCTGAAAACCCAGGTAACCTGAAAATATAGCTCTGTCAGGGAGGAAATAAACATTTCTTCCACACTAGCCGTGTGTAGGCTAAGTTTTGAATGAACAGAACCAGACTGAAAAGTTCAATGCCATAGCCGGGATTTGAACCACGGATCTGCCGCTCTCGTGCGGTTGCTCTAAAACACCGAGCTACTATGGCCAATGTGCCGACATGACGTCAAATTCTCAACTGACTCGTATGTTTCCAGGTAGACCACTAGGGGTTTTCATGTGCTATGAGATACGAACCTTTCGTGGCGACTTACTATGCTGTAAGTATCGTACTTAAGTCCCATGCTTATGGCACGGAGAGCGGGAGATCCGTGGTTCAAATCCCGGCTGTGGCATTGAACTTTTCAGTCTGGCACTTAATAGCCTGCACACGGCTAGTGTGGAAGAAATGAGTATTTCCATCAATTTCCCTGTTAAAAAAAAGCTATGTAGCCTTGCGCGATTCATACCATATGTGTACCCCTAGTGGTCTACCGGAAACATACGAGTCACTTGGAGAATCTGATGTCATGTCGGCACGTTGGCCATAGTAGCTCAGTGGTTTGGAGTAACCCCACGGAGAGCGGGAGATGCATGCTTCAAATCCCGGCTGTGGTATTGAATTTTTCAATCTGGCTGTATTCATTCAAATCCGCCAGGGAGGTTTGAACCGTGAACCTTCCTATTACATATAAAAATCTTAGACCTCGGCCGCCTACATTTTAATACGATGAACTGGTCTTTACTAGCGACAACTCTCATCCCGTGTAACGTTTTCTCGGATAGAGCTGCATTTCTTTTTGTCTAAGATTTGCACAGTGTTTATGGATGCTGCCACATGGACTTTCTATATTAAGTCAAACTAAATGCCGCACGTGACTACATATAAATTAAAGCTTAGCGCAGACGTATGCACTTTCCAATGAACACCATGATAACTGTATATAGGAACACAATTTAAGGCTAGCTTCAATGGTATTGTTATCATATACTTTGAAAAATATCACTAAATTAACCTACAAATCGTTGCTCTTCATAGGCGCATGAGCTAGGCTATCCAGAGAAGCCATTCAACCCAATAAAAGAGCACACCATTATCTAGTCCAGCATTATCTTTCTGGAACAAAATTCACAACTATTTTATTTCCAGAAAGATTTTCTTGTGTTTCTGGTAAGTATTGTGATAACATACATTTTCCATTACATGCAGGTAACCTTCAAGGCATTTCAATCCTTTACAGACCACCATTCTTATATCTAAGAGTCGAAGTAGACATACGTTTGACTTAGATACATTCATAGCAAAGAATCAATTTATAATGTTTGTTTATGCGATGAAAAATGTCTTTGAAAGGGAACGGTGGTGCTAGTATCCGTCTCCTATTGTTAACATCCATACCAAACTGAACAATCGATTCGCGTATCGCTGGTATCTCTCAGCTCTAAAGGCCTGAATTAAATCATCATTATGATGAATGTGTTGAATGTTTAGCTGCTAGTTTCGCACTGGACACTGTTATTGTTGAATGAGCACTTTGCGAATTCCAAATGTGGCAAATGGAGTTGAATCGCTAGCTTGAATCTTCATGTAGTACCTAATATTTCACTGCTTTATCTCTGCGTTCCAAATTTGCCACATAAGCGGCATGGTAATGGCGCTACCAATGGTTTCGCAAGTGATGTTAAATAAAGTATTCAGTTGGTAAACGTTGTAGCTATGGACGACAGATTCGTTTCACTTCGTAATTCGATGCATTTGGTACAATATAACGGCAAAGCCTTACTTCACATACCTTCTCTCCCTCTCAATCTCTTTCTCTGTGGCTCTTTTTCTAACGTAAGTATTCCCTTCCCCTTTTTAGTCCCTTCTCGCATGTCCTCTGTCTGCAACGAATTCTTGGAATTGGATAGTTTGAAAGCACATTATAAAATAGTTCCATTAACTTAGGTATACCAATTTTATACATCATGTTTCAAGATTGTATAACACGTGCATTAAATATAGGAATTCATGCACACAAAATAGAAAAGAAACTCACCACCGCAAGCACCAAAAGCAAATGAAGCTACGTGGTCCAACCTTGGCGAGCAGTGCAACATAACTCCGAAAACGAAAAGTCTGATTCATATACTTGTACTTTCGAGCACAACACAAATATTTCCAGGAAATCTCTCCACAATAAACTTCCCTATGCAAAGAAAAGGATGTCATTAAAATTACATTTTCTTAGAACATAAACATTTTGCCTTGGCCTTAACCAGCGGAAATCAATATTTTAAGAGTAGAAAGTATAAGAATGCTCAAGACGTTGGTTTCAAGTTAGTTTCACTGAAAGCATAGAACGTACACAACGACAACCATGTCACTGACAGCAGATCAACCATAGGCCTGTGATTGGTCTGAAAATGCATACGCAAAGCTCTCACCCCACCTCTCTGGGTAGGAGGTTGACATAACGTCATTAGCAAGTAGTAATCCGTCCTGAAACTTAACTGCCAACAGGATCTTGCTTTGGAGTTTTGCTGTACATTGTAGGTGCGAATTTTAACATGTCATTTCGTATATCGTTAACTAAAGTCTTACATGAACTTAATTGCGAAAACTTTCACACTAGCAGTGAGAAAAACTGAAAATAGTTGCAACTTAACTGGCCTGGAATCCAAAATTTAGAAACTAGTTAATAATGCGCATCAAATTTGGCACGCGTACTTTAGAAATTTTGGAAAGATAATGGGAAATGTTAGAAAAAGTTTCAACTGCTACCACACCCTCAACTTGAATGGTTAAATTGTCATGTAAATGGCTCTGTTACTGTAAAAAAATTAAATCCTTTATTGAGTTTCAAAGTTTTAAGAAGTTAAAAATGTTGGCCAGCATTCATCAGGCAATATCATCAATATCATATAAATAGAAAGTCGAGTATCATCTTTAGCGTTATATGTGGCTTCTGTACAAAATTTCTTATTGTTTTCACTTCATTTTGCAGTTTAGGAAGCCCGATAATCGTTTAAGCTATTGAGGTCACACAAAGGCAATCTAATATAGCTCTATTGCTGTGACAGCCAAGAATTGAAATTTGCATTGTTCAAAATATCCGCGAAAGGTTCAACGGCATATATGCAACACATGTATGTACCAAAGCAGAATGGTCAAAGGCCTAATAATCAATACCTTCACTTACAGTGTAGCCCGGATATAACCTGGTTGCTGGAAAATGAAATGTAGGTTGCTTGTATCATATGCCAAGAGCTCACGAATTAACGTGTGGCTCTTTGGTAATATTCTGTCTGTTAAATGGATTTCCTCTTCAATTAAATAACAAAAAATATTGAGAAGCTCCGTTAAATTGTAAATATAATTACACCGCCTCTGTGGCTGATAACAAATAGTACATCTATATCACATTCAAAGGTCCGAGTTCTAATTTCAGCCAAGGTGAATTATTATTTGAGTAAGGTCCTTCTGTGGTTTTCCTTCATTGTGGAAGGTGAATTTCAGATAACTTTAGGCTCTATGGATCCCGGACTCATTAGAGCACCACTTCCCCCATTTAATTCACTGTCCGATGTAACCTATGTTGGAGATCGTTAAATAATAGTTAAAAATTAATTGATAATACTATTTATCGGTTAGGTTTTAGTTGCCGGAGACTTGGTAAAACAACGTTTGTATCGTAATATGTTAGTTCATAATGGAACGTATAGAAGGCTAGGATTATTAATATAACTAATAAATTCACTTTTACGAACGTATATTTTCTTACTTAGAAAAATAATTACAATTCTAGTTACGCATAAGTTCAATAATAACACCATTTTGTCGAAATACCTTTTAATATAATGTTTAAATATTTATACGATATTAAGTTTTGAAATGTTTCGAACAATCTTTATCTCCGTGACCTACATGTGCCTCCACTGCGTGTAGAATTACTTCCAGCTGAATAACATACATGTTTGTTATTCCAGCAAACAGTACCTCGTAATCGATCACTCCCTGGGTCAAATGTAGAAAGTATAGAGTTCCGTTTCATTTTTTCAAAGCCCTGAAAAAATGTTTACGTGTCATCCACGAAATTTTTCCGATTTTTGCCGAGATTAAGAGTGTGGCAAATGGCCTGTTTGCGATTCAACTGTTTCTTTGAGTTATGGGTTCCTTAGAGTGAACTTTGACAATGCTGAAAAATAAACTAGAATGTCATTTTTATTTCAAAATAATTAAAGCTGAGAAATACTTGCCCGAATACTTACATAAATTTTATGTTCTAACTCAAATTATAAACTTGGAAGCAATTCGATTAACCATAATATTTGAGGGATATTTCTTACTACCATAAAAAGCTGATACAGCTATATTATAGCTTATTAAAATTTTGGGTGTAATATTATTTTATCTTCCGAATATATGATAAAACGTCTATAGAAAAACAGTGTAAAATGTAAAATATAAACTCGATTATACAATTGCTGAAAATGGAACTCTAATTTTACAGAACTTGACAGCATTTTGTTAGTTTTACGTCATTTATCTCTATCCTGCACTTCTTTTACAGCACCAAATATTTCCATTGATTACATTTTGTATCCAGATGTTCGGATGTCACTGCTCTCCTCTTTAATTTTACATTTCACACAATTTTAAATATTCTTCTTTCTTCCTTTCTATGTACTTGGAAACCGTTTAATTACAGTTGTAACACTGACTGCTTTCACTTCAATAAACAATGGTATTTCTGTATTCCTTATGTTTTTCTCGGATATTGTAACTAAACATTTCCAAAAATCCATTCCCAGTGTATTCAGGTATTAATGTGTTCGTAATGTATAGCATTTCTGTTTGAACATTGTGCCCTGTCGAATGATATTAAAGGTCCTTTTTATTGTACTGATGTTGCTTCTACTCAATTACTTTCTCTGCAATTAAATGCTATACTCAGTAAATGCACTTTAATTAAAATTGATGTAGGTCACGAAATTGGCAAAGTTTAAAAATATTTTTGCTATTAGTGTATAAGTACATCTAAATCATTCGCCAAATACTCCGTTATACAGGTTGTTTCAAAACGACATCGACGATTATAGGCTCAACTAGTACCAATTTTGGTGTCGCAGTTTCCAAGTCCTATTAGGTACAATTTTATGCAGCATTAAATATTACATGATTTTGTGATTAGGCAGCGCAGGAACCACTGGTGTGCGAACTTCAAAAGTTGTTATTGGGACGCACCGGCCACGAAAACAAATACATTACTCCTTGCTTTTTATCAGTGACCCGAGCCTACCTTTCAGTTAATGGGGCAAAGAGTAGTTACTTGTGAAAAGGTCGACTAATAACTCGGACATTTGCAAGGTTGCTCTTCAGTGTAAAAAGTACACATTCCGCCCTAACAGGGAGGATTTGGCGCCTACTTAGGTAGTAAATCCAAGCAATATGGAGCGCTATACGAACGCAGAAATGACGGATACGAAATACGGTTTAGATGGATGGAAGAACTGAAGGGAGTTCAACAAACGCACGATTACTTTACTTTCATTAAAATATGAATTTTAAAAATAGTTACATCAATGATAATATATATTTGTTTAACTTCGGAGCATTTTGTTATGATCTTAATGGTACAATACTTTCAACCACTTATTGTAAATATCAACAGCTTCCTTTTCACTTACAGATTCTTTATTTAGTACTATCAAACACGTGAATTAAAGTGCTCGTCTCATTGCATAAGGCATTTACTATTGGATAATTTATCTATGATATCTTGTTGTTGTTTTCTGTTCTTTTTATCATTTAATGCTTCCAATGTCAACCTCACTAACATTAACTTCCATCTAAAAGGTATAAGTTGCATATGTCCACCAGCTTATTTGCTATCATGGACTGCTATAACGGAATTTTTGAACACTATGAACACTCATAAGCAATAATTAAGTAATAACTTCTTTATTGCTGTTTCATAAGCTAAAAACATTAACAGTTGCAAGCTACTGCGGAATATGCCGGTATGTTTACAGTTAACTGCACGCGACACGACGTGTGACCTGTATCTGCGAACTCCGTCAGCCTGATGCACGCGTCGTTGCTCCTGTACTGCCTAATCCACAATCATTCTGTAGCATTTTTATGCGGCTGTATTTGCGGTAAATACTATCTATATGTGTCGCATAGAAGCTGTGCAACTACTTCTAAATGTTCGGTGTCGTTTGGAAACACTCTATATAATATATTCTGAACAGTGTAATTGAGGTGTGGTATACACTTGGAATAGTCCCTCACTTATGTCATATTTAAATTGCAGTTTTTTTATTTTATCTGATAAAATGCGTGTAAATATCTGATATTATTTGAATTAGTCATCTCGTCGGACATATTTATTGAATTCTAAGCATTTTCCCAGATAAAGTTCATAGACACATTGTTTTTGAAGAAGCAAATAGGCGTAATAAATATAGAATTTATAAACTGATCAAGCTTATTTTATGTGGAGAGGACTAACGTAGCATACGATAACTGCTGCAAAAGATTTGCCATAGAACGGATCATTAGGAATCCCAAAGACTTTTTAGTTCAATATTGCTGGATGAAACGCAGAGAAGCATGGTACGGATTTAATTGACTCTGACATTCAAGACGAACTGCGGACTCTAACAGCTGTATTATGTATCCGAAGATTTACCCACTGGAGCAGCGCGTGCGCCCTTGAACTCTTTGCAATCCAATTAAACAGGCTGCACGTGTGTATACCTTGAAACCTTTAGTGCGTTCGAAAAAACAAAACTATCGTGAACTTTGAAAAAAAAATAGATGAACACCACTATCTGGGATTTTGGTTGTTAAATGATATTTATTGTTCTTATATATGTTTATTTCTTATTTTTGTTAAAAAGCTGTAAGCAGTAACAAATACACACGGTGATTTTTGTTCATATCTTGCTTATTTTTGTGGACACTGAAAATAAACTTCAAAAACTGCCAGAAATTTTGGGCCAATATTTTACTTAGACTATAGAAAATATTCCATTGCTATTACTGCCATTGTAAGAAAAAAATTGCCTTAAATAGTTTATTAAATATTGTACACTATAATTTTACGGTTGTTAAAATATATTTTACTCTTTTCTTTTAGACTGCCGTTTCCATAAACCGAAATTTAATTCTATCTCTCCCGGTGAGTTTTACAATGGAATGCTATAGCGTTGTGCCGGTAGTGTGAATGGGCTAATCTCGTGGATCACTGGGCGCCTTTTTGTATCCTTTTGTCCGCTCCATTTTCTCTTTTCTCCATTTTCTACCGTCCCCACATTGTTTCTTTCTCGAAGAGCTTCTAGGTGAGCTTAACAAAGGGAAATAAACTAAGGAAATGAGTGTCGAGGAAAGAGAAACAGATATACACGCAAACAGCGGAATATTTTTCGTTATCTCTAAAAAATAGAAAATAATTATTGAAGAAGTCTTCGGCTATATAAGTATATTGTTAATACTTCTGGGTAGCGTGGATGGTAACATGTCTGCCTTACGTTCAAGAGGTCCCGAGTTCGAATCTCGGTCACGGTGAATTACCTGGATAAAGTTTTATCGGTGTTTCTCCTTATCCTGAAAGACGAATTTTGGGCACGTCTAAGCTCCATGGATTCTAGGCCCATTTGAGCATCATTTCACACAGTCCATTCATCGTCCGATATGACGTAAAATGTTAAAGGACGTAACTTACAATAAATGAATGAATTAATTAATAAGTAAATAAATGAATAAATAAAGAAAGAATGAAATAAAGACACACGGGGATGGATGGATGGATGGATAGGTGGGTGGATTGATGGAGGGATGGATGGGTGGATCGATGGATGGATGGGTGGATCGATGGATAAGTAGATAGATAAAACTGCTTTCGTTAATGGTTTACAACATAAACATTGATTACGTTAGTTTTTCTAGCGACATGGCTGCGAATTTACCACAAGATTATCTATATAATCGCTTTCACTTCATTTCGGACTCGCGTTGCTTCAATTGTGAGCATATGGCAGCACACCTTTACTACACCAAACTTTCCCCTTAATCTTTCATTCCATCCCTTGACGCCTAATATACTTTATTTTTACGGCTTTTTGTTTATTAATTTCAAATGTTAATACACAAATCTTAATTTGTACATTTATAATTTGTTTCCTACAATTTTGCTATATTTAATACGTCTGTCAGAATTTTTTCCCTTATGGACCCATATATCGTAATTCGAACGTGGAATTTATATTTTGTTTATAAAAAATAAGTCATCTATCACCCTACTGTGCCAACCGGATGGCCGTTCTCACGCTGACTTAGCATGGCAGATGTCGGTAATCACTGGATGAAATAGAAAAGTGTGGATTTTCAGATTATAATGTCGATATATTTACCCGCAAAGGTCCGTAGATTCATATTCATTTTCATTCTAAGTAAGCATGTTATGTGACTGAAATCACCCGTTTTCTCAAAATTACTGAGATATTTAATTTTAACGATGGCAAAAACTACAATTAAGCACACTCAGCTGTTAAAATGAAGTCCATAATTTAAAACCATTGAGCTCTTACAAGCCGACGTCATTTGTTTAGAATAAATTTCAGGAAGTACGTATCAATTGTTTCTGAAGTCAGAATTCCCAGTTTTAAAGCGGTGTACAGATGAGACAACTGAAAAACAAACGAAGGTGTTAATGAGCAATTATAAGTAATACTTACTGTAGTTGTTGGAAATATTAGATTCGCTATGGAAGTTTCGTCATATTTGCAGGTTTTGAGACCCCTTACAGAACAAACCTTTATAGAAAGATTCTGTGTCGTGTTTACGCAGGTGGTAAACAATTGAAGGCTAATTAATACTATATTTATTGTTATAAAACATAATATGGGCGCGCCATGGCCGAGTGATTAGACTCTCACCAAGGCGGCTCCGGTTTGATTCAAGGTGACTGCAAAGTGAGATTTGCAGGGGCAAAACACGGTGCTGCGGCAGGATTTCTCCGGGACCTCCTGTTTCCTTCACCATCATTCTCTCAATTGATAAATCATCCATCTTTTCTATCAAGCATACACACACACACACATACACACACACACATATGTCCTGCGCCGTGGCGTAGCGGGCTAAGGCAGCATTCCTTGGTCCATGGTCACGGAAGGCGGCCCAGGTCCGATCCCACCGATGTGGTGGGGATTTTAGGTCCCGGGTATATGACCGGTGCCCACTCAGTATCGTGAGGAAAGTGAGGAGCTTATGATACGTAAGCGGCCCTGGTCACGAAAACCAACATTCCGAACACATCTCCTTCCCGTATCGGTTGGATTATCGCCCACCTCTGCCGTGCGTAATTGGGCGTGAGGCCGGCAGTCGAGCGGGTAGGCTCGGGCTCAGTTGGAGCTGTAACACCATGAATTACGTTTAATATATATATATGTATATATGTATATGTATATATATATATATATATATATATATAAAAGAGAGAGCCTCTATTTTTTGAGTTGTATTTGAAACTATATAAGGTAGAAAAAATTTAGACCACGTTAAAATATGACGTTGATGGTATAAATCGTTAATGAAAATGCACATAAATGCTCTTGCCTGAAAATAAACATATAATATTCAAAATGACCATTGACTCTGATCACGGACTACTTTAGATAGTTTTTGTTCATGTATACTTAACATTTCCTCAAGATTAGGAAAAAAAACCTAAACCCATGGCGCGACAGCCCTTTTAGGGCCAGGGCTTGCCAACCCAACTGCCGGCCTCATACACACATTCGGACGGTAGAAGTAGGCGAGCATCCTACAGATACAGGAAGGAGATGTCTTCAGCACCTGGGCATCCCCCTGCTTGAAAGTTGGCTTTCTTGACCAGGGCCTACCGTAAACTCCTCAATTTCCTCACGATGCTGAGTGGGCGCTGGTCCTATACCCAGGGCTTAAAATCCACACCCCGTGGGATGGGATCGAAACTGGGTCGCATTCCGTGGCAGAGAACCAAAGCACAATGCTGTAGCTCACTACGCCACGGCGCAGGACTTCTCAGGATAAGTAATGTACTAGAATTGCTAGATATGACCATACATTTGCCTACATATTTTGATTTAGTACTAATGTTTATAGTAATCACTTATTAAAAACGTAATGTATGAAATTGTCGGTAATAAATTACGTAGGCATATTTTAACCTTTATTCCCTAGTATTGTTGTTCCATATTTACTACATTAAGTTATAATAGATATATAGAAGTGCTAGGTACATTACTCAGTTTAATTAATGAGTATTATAACTGACAGTTTGTTACCAAGATGAAGATTTGGTTGTTAAAATGTGAACAAGGGAAGAGTCGAAGCCAACCAAGTTATAGTTTCTGAAGGAGAAAAGTGCCATTTCCACTTGGAAGATATCTTTCGTTGCTATGGAAACTTGCAGGAACATTTATCTCAGCCCAGTGAATCAAACTCACTGATTACACTGCTGGGCCTCAGCGGAGGATGTGTTTCCTCGCCTTTCCCAGTTTGCACTGTGGGGCAATTTAAAACTGAAACACATTCTCCTTTGGAGAGAAAATCATATAAAATAAAATAGTGCAAATGCTGCTTTGAAGTAGATTTGAAGTTTCTCCTTTCGTTCATCTCACGATGTTATCCTTGAACTTTGCAGCAAAAGGTAAATGCATACGTGAAGTTTTACCAAATAGTTTAACACTTTTCTCATAATAAATTAACATGGATTCTAAGCTTACAATATATCTTCATTTACTTATATTTCTCGCATTTAAATTACAGTTTGAGTAAGTCTTTCTCTTACATATCGAAAGTGCATAATGGACACTGTCGTATAGCTTTTTAAAATTGCTCTAATTTTGGTAAATAAATTATTTGTTCAGAATTTATATATTTTCCAACCTAGAAGTAATACAAAATTTTCACAATAAATAGGGGTTAATATAAAGGATCTCATATGATAGATGGTTTTGCAAATTATTATTATTATTATTATTATTATTATTATTATTATTATTATTATTATTATTATTATTATTATTATTATTATTATTATTATTATTATTATTATTATTATTATTATTATTATTATTATTATTATTATTATTATTATTATTATTATTATTATTATTATTATTATTATTATTATTATTATTATTATTATTATTATTATTATTATTATTATTATTATTATTTGTAGTGTTTAACGCCCGCTTTTACTGTATACGGCACCGCAGGCGGTGACACTGATAGTACAGGGGATGAAGATGGAGCACTGGTGGAATGAGATGGCGGGGAAACCGGAGGTCCCGGATAAAAACCGCCCCAGCGCCGTGTTGTCCACCACAAATCTCATTTTGCGGTCGCCCTGTATCGAACCCGGGCCGCCTTGGTGAGAGCCAAGCGGTCTAACCACTGAGCCACGACGCGGCCTTATTAGTATTAGTATTATTAGTATTAGTGTATTATTATTAGTATTAGTATTGTTCCTACTGTAATTGTTATTATTATATTTTCAGGAGTATTCCTCCACCAAAGTTGCTCTTTACATTCGAAATGTTTTGTCTTTTATCTTTTCAGTAATAGCTCTATCGATTCAGATTCCACCCACTCATACATTATGTTTAAAACTATATGACAACGAATTAAAAATAAAAATTATATGTTTAATTTTCTGTGATTTGACAGTATAGGCCTGTTTATTCTGAGTAAATCTTATTTAATTTTGAGTCATATGAGATTGACCAAGGCGTACAATACAAGTATCTAATGTTTGTACAGACAATTTATGTCAAATACAGTTTTTGAGACATTAACAGTACCTAAGCATTTCATTGTTATGAAGGCTATTTGTTGTACATTTCTGAGATGGTAGCTTTCCCTCTGTCGCTCTCTCTCTCTCTCTCTCTCTCTCTCTCTCTCTCTCTCTCTCTCTCTCTCTCTCTCTCTCTCTCTCTCTTACTCTCTCATCGGCATTTCAGGAGACAGATATAAGTTTTCTTCAATTTTTCTGTATTCTCCTTGTGTTTATAAGTAAGTTGTGAATAGAACGATTCCTGTAAATATTTGTCTGGTGTAGAAAGAAGTGCATTGAAGGAAACCCCTTCGTGGAAATAGTTTATAGAAACTCAGGTCTGTACAGCACATCAGCTTTTTTTATTAAAGACCAGTAATTATCATGCATGTAAATGCTTACGTAACTGGCTTTAGGTTATATGCTTTCAAAACATTATCACTATCCATTATGGAAAATAACAGAGGTCAGGAGTTAGTGAAAATACAGCTAAAACTAGTTGGAGTTTGTCTGCAAACTCCAAAAGACTACGAGGGAGAAAGGCTGGTTTCATGCCTTCGACATCCCTGCTTATACCCCAGTGACAGTTCTACCATATTTCCTTTCTCCTGGCTTAAATACTTAAAAATGCCCCTACCCTTTATTAATGTTGATAAGAATAAAAAGAAAAATTAATTATATCCACTATTCATAACAATTTCTTGTAAAAGATACAATTTCTTCACGCTGTACTAACCCCACAATTAGCAACTATGTTGAGGTACAGCATGACCTTAAATAGCCCACGTTACGCAGCAAAACCAAGCTACATTATAATTTTTTGAAAGTAATATGAATATAAAAGGAAAGAAGGTTGTAATGCTGTTTGTTTCTCTGTGGTATAGCAACTCTTTCAAGTACCCGTACGATTTAAGAGGCTAACGTAGAAGAATGCAAAATGTGTTACTTTGTTAATTTCGAGTCCAGTTATGAGGCTGATTCGGATAATAACGGGTTCGGTTCTCCGCATCCCATCATTTTTTGAGCATGAAGGATCACTTAATTTGCTGTGAAGCCTGTTAATCACTATTGAGGCTGATTGTCGCTGGCTTCACTTCCCTACCAAGGAAGTTTTACAAAGGATTTTTAAATGCAAAATAACTGCATCGCCCTTGCGCCAGGTTTGAGCCAAAGAGTTTTCACGCTTAGATTACAGAGGACGTTTGCTAACGATCGGCCTCATACCTCCGAATGGTTATGTCCACAAACTGCTGAATACAATTGACAGTGATGAGCCTTAGGCTTTGATAGATCTATTTCCCTCGTAATTCATATTTGTTACAAACATATTGATGGTCCTTGCGTGCCCCAAATACGGTACTTAGTGGCGCTGATAAAGTGCCACGGTCTAGGTCACTTGGGAACATCGGTTGTCACCGTGATTGGGACAGTAGAGACCTCGTTAATATTCCATCACAGCGACCAATATACATTCCAGTCACGCACCACATAGATATTAATTCCCTTACCCAGGGAAAACCGGCAAATAATCCAATGAAGCGTAGTCAACAGTGGCTCACTTCGCCTGCTTCGTTTGTTCTGCTCCGATTTTTCATATAAAGGCGGTTAAGCACGAGGGAAATTTAATTTCGTTCATTCATGTAAGTTTTGAAGGGGCCACAAATTGGCTTGCAATAGGGCATTTCACTATTCAAGTGATGGTTCTCTGGGGCAAAATTGGGCCGTCCCACCTACTACCATGATTACTTCCGGAAGTCTTAGGATTGACTTTCATCGGCTGCCTAATCCTCTTTGGGTTTTTCGGAGTTTTACTTGGCAATTTTATTGTGGCTGCTAATTTACCACGACTTCTCCCCATAATTTCGCCTTTATTCTATTCTCCTCCCACATTTCAAGTGTCTCTTTTAGGTATTGTGGCGTATAGCAGAACCAAATATGATACTAACTCCAATCGGGTGTATATTGCCCTATCTATGCAGTTAAGCTCAAGCCTGGAATTATTAGCACCTTGGCACCTCTCTGTGGCATATCCACCTGCAGCACATAGTCTCCTGTGCATGTAAAATCTCCTGTTCCCGACCGTTAATAGCTACCGAATCTCTGTAGATCGAGGGCTTTTTAATCTAAACCATGATTACTTGCCAACATACAGCTAAACAGAGATTACATTTCGTTTTACCAACTCTTAGAGAAGTGGAACATTTGGGGCTATACATCTAATTTCTAGGCAATAGCATACCATTCCATGAGGTGCTGGCTGGCTGTATATAGCCAGAAGGTTTTTGCTGCGTGCACACCCGTTAAGGGTTTTATCGCGGGATTTTGTCGGATGAGATGTGGATTTTGAGATTTGAGTTATTTATGAGGTTACAATTCTTGTAACTTAGGGTTGAAGGACATGATGCAATTCCTTGCACCCTGGCATTTTACTTTTGATTAAATTTGGAAAGAAAATGTTGATGCCAAACAGCATGGAAAAATCATGTGGATCTCAGCTTTAACTGCTGTTAGGATTAGCTCCTGGGTTATCCCGGATGCCCGCAAGCCATGCGGGGTAACCGGTGAAGTCCAGAACGGCGTCTAGTGGTGTCATAATCTCCCAATGATCTGACGAGGGTGCTCATATGTGTAGGTAAAGTAGCGTATAATTTTGATGCCCGGCGCTTAATTTCATCTTCCACGTATGGAAGACCCGAGGCTTCGTGAAGCAACCTGGTAGGAAAATAACGTCCCACAGAATATATAGACCTAAGTCTATCTGTGGCATTAGCATAGAAAAATGTGCATGCTTTTATTGTACCAAAACCTTTACAATATGGGCCATAATTATAAAAAACTGCAAATTAATTTTTAAATAGTGTTTTATGCTACCTAAAATGTGATTTGAACTTCCTTCCTTACATATCATTCCTATCGTTTCAATTTAATTTATGTATTCCTGAAAATCTTTGAACTTATTGTTAACATATGTTTGTATGCCGAGAGGTAACTTTCGTCTTTTAGGGATATAATGACTCAAATTTGAATATATTTACTAGTGATGGTGAAAGTTTCTTAGGAAGCACTAGCTTTTAATCTTAAAGATATTGTTACGAATGGATAGATTGTGAGTGATGCTAGGTTCACAAACTACCTTGTAACTAGGGTCAGAACTAGAAGAAATCAGGGAGGTAGATGGTAGTGCAAAAGTAGAAGTGACAACGCGTAAGTCCCTATTAAACCCATTTATTGTAATCTAGTTACTGAATAGTGGTAAAACGTTGATGGTACAATATATTAAGGACCCATACGAGCTTATCTTGATGATGCGTAATCTGTATGGTTGTGGAGTCACACGGTCTCTATATCGACCGTGAGAGCTGATCATTGATAACTACTCTGACTGCTCTTTCTATTGGCTCTCTGACCCTCGCTGTTGTCTTAAGCAGCAGTGAAAATGGGTGCTGCCAAAATGGCGTTTCTATGCTGGTTCAGCATTACCACGTTAAGTGAGGGTCGTAGGCGTTTCCCAAGCTATGTTAAGCAAGATCATATTTCCCAACTGCAATCAGGCGTCTACGTGACTCGAATTACAATCTTCAGCGAAGATGATGTCCGGCCACCTGTAGAAGGTCGGTATGAGTTAACAGGAAACTGATGTCATAAGCCAAGTGCGCCCGCCTCGGTAGCGTTGATGGTAGCGTGTCTGCCTCACGTTCAAGAGGTCCCGAGTTTGAATCTCGGTCAGGCTGAGTTACCTGGATAAGGTTTTTACCGGGGTTTTCCCTTATCCTGAAAAACGAATGTAAGGTTACTCTAAGCTTCATGGACTCCGGATTCATTTGAGCATCATTTCACCCATTTCATTCATCGTCCGATATGACTTAACGTTGGAGGACGTAAATTTAAAAAAAAAAAAAAAAGTAAAAATAAGCCAAGTGCTGTTCTCATTAGTCAGCAGAATTAAGGACTTAGAATGTGCAAACGTGTCAAATCACAGGGAGTGAGCATTGAATAATAAGATTCCAGAATTTCATAGTTTCTAATTCTTTCTCAACCATACACGTGACAGTACCTATTTACGAAATTGAATATCCGAATTCTTCTTATTATTTTTCATAGCTTATACCAAGTAGCTGTCCGCCTGGATTTCACCAAAGCGGCCCGGGTTCAGTCCCAGGTGGCTGCAAAGTAGATTTATGGTGGACAAGATGACGCTGGGGCGGGTTTTCTCCGGGATCTCCGGTTTCCTCCGCCATCTCATTCCACCGGTGCTCCATCTTCAGCTAATGTATCATCACTGTCACCTCCTGCGGTGCCACATGTAGTAAAAAGGGCGTTAAACCCTACACAGTTTATTTCCAAGTACCTGTTGGGGTCTCATCCCATCTCATAGATACCTCTGTAGTTGAAGGTCTGGTCGCCCTCTTGATTTATATGAAAGGGTTATTTTTGGTTTAACCTATCATCCATTCATTAAAATATTCTTTCTAATTTTATGCATACCGTCTCTACTTTTTCATTTACTGCATAAATATACCTATATTCCATGTATGTATTTTAATCAGTCATCTACTCTTTTTAACACTTATTGGCTAATATCATAAATACATGTAATGTGGAAGTTCTATCTCGTATTCTTATTGGAAGAACTCAAATGAAAATTTTATCATCTGCAGACAATCTCGTTATTATACAAGATGTGAGCTTTAGCTATTTATCCAAAATCAATATATTTATTATATCAAATTCTAAACGAATACAACTTTAAAACCTATACTTCTAAAACTGAAATTATGGCATCCCAGGAACAAGTTCAGGGTTTTAATTACTTAGACTGTGAGATTACTTTGTCATCCAAGAAGGCGAACGAGGAGATACGCGCTAAACATCACCTACTCTCTACTGAGTTGAATAAACTGAGTATCAAAGTTTTAGTTGAATATTAGGTACAAGGAATGTTTCCACAGCCGCAATTGAAACGGAGAAGGCTTTCTTTCACAATTTATTTAACAATCAGCTATTACCTAACAGTGATAACATTACTACAGTGTCGTCTCCATCAACAACGATAAACTCCGATTTGCATGTTCCGATGCTTTCCTTTGAAGACGTGAATCTTATTTACAGGTTAAACGAGCAAATCGAAAAACGCCTATACGATCAAGAATTGGTAATTCAACTTTTAAAGGCAAAACATTAGTACAGAGGTCTACGGCATCTGACCTTGAAGTACTGAGCTACCCCAGTTTAAAGGTCACACATAAGCTCTACAGCCAAGCCACTTCCAGTACGGGCACGTCAGCTGCTCGCAAGACACACAGTGTTCCTCAGAGTGATGTGATTGTGAGTGCTAATACAAAAGTGTGTAGTGAAAGTGCAATTGAAAGGTCTACTGAAATCAAAGATAATTCAGAGTATAATACTGCAATAAATCTTTTGCCCTCCAAACCGGCGTTAAAAAGCATGGTTTCATCTTGGAAGACTAGAAGGCGGTACTACCAGCGAACAGGTATTAATCAACCTAAAGGAATCCTTCCCTAATATTTATATAACTGTGGAAAAACTTGAATGTAAAGGTTTAACCAGTAGTTTTAAACTGGGTATTGACTTCATTTACAAGGATAGGTTAATGGTGGTCGATGTGTGTCTATGCAATTCGTCCTTTCTTTTATCACACGTCAAAAACGTCAGTTCCCTTCACAAAAATAAATCATGTGAAATTTTCAAACACTAATTACGACGGTGATCATTGTAATGTTTTGCATATTAATGCTCAAAGTTTTGGTAATAAATTTTAAGTTTTCGAAAATGAAATTAAAAATCTTAACTTAAAAGTAATCGGTATAAATGAACAGTGCTAACTGTTCAAGAAATAAGGAATTATATTCCCTCTATGTCTTGAGTGGCTCATGCTGTCGCACATTGTTTCAGAATGATGATAGTCCTATACTTATAAAATATATCGTCAAAGTTGGTCCACTTGATGTTTCCAAATGTTGTATGGAAAATGTTTTGAACCTTGTGCTGTTATCTTAGATGATACAAACGTAGTCATTATTTATTTATATGGATCTCCTAGTGATGATATTTCGAACTCCGCTATTTTTGAAAACCTTGCTAATTACTTATCAAAATTTAGTACAAAAATCATAACTGCAACTGATCATAATTTAGATTTTAATTTGTATTCTAATAATGTCATGTATTGTTAGAATATATTACGAAGTGTTAATCTTTATATCACGTACCTTGTTCCTACTCGAAAAGACATCTGTCTTGTTTATATTTTAACCGACCTTGACCTGAGTCTATAGCATCTTGTAATCAATATTTATACAGCTAGTCATTCTATTATGTTTTTTGTTTGACAGTGTAACATTTTAAAACGCGAGTAGCCCACTTATACTCATTCTAGGGTCTATTATGCCAATAATTGTGACACTTTCCAATTTTATTTTGTGATTTTGACATTGTCAGCATTTGGTGAAACATTTTATTTTATTTTATTCTCCCTAAAGGGATGAGCATAATTTGCATAATTTGCATGAGCATAATCCCGAGGATTTTAGTTCTGGAATTAATTTACCAAGTTCTTAAGTGTCAAATGCATTTACGGAATGGTACATAATAAATATAGGATCTGATTGTATTCTGTGAATTTTATAATAGCTGTGCTATTACTTGTTGATGATCAGTGGTAAGGTATGCTACTTGGAATACAGGATTTTCTTCTGCCCAGTATTTTATTGACTATATTCTATGCGCTGCTGGTCTTTTATTTATGTATTTTGAAAACCTGAGGAGAGATTAAGTGACCAAAACTAAACTTTGATCAACTTACATGATAAAATGATAATAGTGCTAAGCGTGTTGCATTCATAGGAATTTCTGCATTCATTCTTCTATCTGACTCTTCTTAGAACAGCTCATTCTTAGGTGTATTTCATTAATCAAAATACAGTTTAATTATCCAGTTCCTTTACTTATATATTTACTTATAGGTACAAGAGCGATATATAAGATTAAAACGTTAGTCTGTTAGATAATACATTTGTTATTCAGTATATAATCCATTTTGAATTGTATGACCTATGCATGTCCTCGAGATAAAACGACTTAAGAAAACCTGATATATGAGTCCAATGACCGTCTACTCGTATTTCATTCCGCCCTGGCTTAGCACTAAATTTACAAATATCCTGTGCAGTAATTTTAGAGCAAACGTCATTGAACTTCAGTCTAACTACATTGGGTTAGCTAACGATCTTCCAGACCATGATCCTGAGAGAAGTAGTGTTGTTTGCCAACAGAAGCATTGTTCTTATGCCCCATAATTCTAAATACATTACATGTACCAGGGCATAGCTCGATGCATGCCAATTACATATTGCCAGCTTGAAGTTATTTCCCGAACTCGGATTGTGATATTTAATTTATTGCTGTAGCAGCTCTGTTCGCCAGGAATATAAAAGGATTTATAAATGCACTCTGGATTAATTTATAAATGAATCGCAATGCCTTTTATGGTCACCGAGCGCTTTAGCTATTTATTTGACTGGAAAACATTTCACGTTCATTTCGTGCAATAATGTGATAAAGCTGAATACCATTGTGCTCAAAATCTGATATAATGCACGTGAGCAGATTTAGCGGCGCTGATTGTCCATCACCACAGTTTCGGATGTTTTTCTTGAAAGGAATTTTATAGAAAGATGTGTACCTATGTTATACGTACTAGAGTTATCTCTGTAAATGTTACGAATAATTCAGAAGTATAAAGAGAAAGAAAAATTAACGAGACATCGGAAAATGAGTGTCAAAATACAATGAGATAAAGCACGATTAAAGAATTATCAAAAAGGTAAAGTAATAATGCAATAAAATCAATAATGCCAGTAAAATAACCAGCATTAATATTATTAATAAAGTTAATAATATCATTAATTATTATTGTAGTAGGATAATCATATTTATACTAATTCAGTTAACCCTAATTAACACACTTTCTTTAACTGGAATTTTATTGTAATTATTCTCCCTCGTTATTTATGGAGATTTTGTATGATAGTAGAAAAATTAATACTCTATCTTACCCTCACCCTTGTAACTTTATTTTTAATTATTTTAAGATTCTCTTAGGCTCCATAATTCTCTACACACTACATAGTTTTGGTATAATACACAAATAGAAGTGAAGTAAGAGGATTCCTTACTCTCAGGCCGTAATAGGTCTACAAAAATCAACTGAGGCAATCCATAGGTTTTGCGCTGACTGGGGACTAAAAATAAATAGCAAAAAAGAAATGGTATTTAAAAGAGAATCGATACTTAGGAAAGGAGAGGAACGGTTCATAGGAGACCAAAAGGTAGAAGTGGTAAACGAGTATGACTGTTTAGGTGTAAGGATGTGTAGCACTGGAGGATGGGCTGCACAAGCCAGAAAAGTGATAGCTAATGGCAGGACGGCACTGTCAGGGGTAAGAATATGTAAACATAAACTGGGGATGTCAGTTAGATGGTTAGAAAGAATGTATGAAGCGTTCGTTGAAGCCAGAACAATGTATGCAGTGGAGGTATGGGGCACATCAGAGATAGGAACACAATTAGACCAGATGTATGGATTGTAATGCAAAGAACTACTAGGGCTGCCAAAATCGGCACCAAGAGAGGTGGCATTACTAGAGCTGGGTAATACAAAAAGGAAGGGAATAATAATAGAGAGAATATTGAAATTCTGGTATAAGTGTATTAAAGGGCAGAAAGGAGAAATATTGAATCTGTGCATGAAGCAACAGAAAAGCGTTAAAATACAAATAGTTGGTGGTCGGAATTGGAAAGAATGATATTAAAGATTGCTATGGGAGATCTATGGAGAGAAGAGGAGACTTATTATAGCGGTTTTTGGAAGGAAGTGAGAACTAGACTAAAATACATAAATAGGCAAGAGATCTGGGAAAGTATAGAAGAAAAGAAATCTTTGAAATTTTAAAATCAATTAAAGACAGAATGGGGTAGGGAGAAATATATAGATCAATGTGGCAACACTGGAAGAGAAGGCATAGCATGGATGAGAGTTGGAATATCATACTTAAAATGGTTGAGAAGTAATTAGGTAGGGATATGTCAATTTTGTGTGGATGAAGAAAGCACTGTTCATTACCTAATAGAATGCAAAAGAGCTAACAAATCACAGGAGAAAAATATGAGACAAGAAATGGGACAGTGTAAGTAAAGAGATATTGGCGGTACGCATGCTAATGGGGATGGGAGAAAAGAAAATAGATGTATAAGAGATTTCTCATATAGGATAAGAGAAAAGTAGATTAGAATAAAAGAAGAAAAGGTCAAGAAGAAATGGCATCAACCTGCTCAGGAAAACCAAAGGCTTATAGCCACGGGACCTGAGTCAGCAAGTAAATCTTAAGGTCAGCAATTTCATGTATTTGTACAGGAGGTATAATACAGCATGTTCTATGTTAAATTCGATTGTACTGAATTTGTAATGGATACTGTACAAATAAATAAATATCAAATACTCTCAGGCCGCCAAGTGCACCTTTTCGGACAAGTCCCATACTATGCGAAAACTAATACTCTGAATTGTTGAGTATAAGACATCGGTCACTGAATTTCAATATTAGTAACTTCATTCAAAAATATTTATTAATACCTTATAGTAGATATGCAGTTATTTTAGGTAAGGGGACACCTAGCACTTCGATTCTCAATGGTATGTTCTGTGCATACATCCCCGGAAGAAACGGATGCGTTGCACGAACCGCAGGATGCCGTAGGCTGCAGGAACAGACAACGCAAGCAGCTGAAACAGTTCTTTTCATTTCAAACCCCAAACTATTTTATATCCTTATATTTGTTATTTAAAAGTTATTTTAAAAATATTTATCAAGAAATCATCATAAGTTTTCGCAAGTATTGTGAACTGTAACGGGATTAAATGTGGAAAAGTTAGACGGGTTATAAAGTAAGATAGGAATAGAAGAGAATCGATAATTTTAATTTGCTTTAATGATGTTGTTAGAAGTTTAAAATTATTTGAAATAATATTTGAGTGTTAATTGTTTAAATTTAGTTATAAAAAGGAATTATAAAAATGTATTAAGTATGAAATGATTGTATTGGTCGTTAAGCATGACATGGCCAATAAGAAAATGTTTAATTGCCATAGCGACGGCAACATAAATAAACTTGGTTTTCAAAAAGATAACATCATTCTAAGTTCTTCGTTGTAGAAGGAGGTGTATCAGTTCAAGTTGGAACTTGCAAAAGATAAACTAAAGGTTAATTTCATTGTGAATTTCAATGTGCAGCTATATGAAAATGTATTTAATTTAATAGTATAAATCAAGAAGGACGCTTTAAAAGTGCTTTTTACAGTTATATTACGACTGTTTTATTTAATTTCACAGGTAATTAAAAATTAAAGTATTTAAAAGGAAAGTGAAGAATTCTTTAATTGATTTGGTAAAATATTTCCTGAAAACATCCGTTCACGGCCAGCCTTGAGAAATATACTTTGATGCAGTGACTGCAGAACCTACTGAGAACTTCATTATGACATCAGATGAATTAAAACTTCGTATAAAGAAGAACTCGTCAGTAGCTCCACATATTTCCTGCATCAAATGGCTTCACAATCTGGGGCTTCCAGATAATCGAGAGAAGAAGAAGACTCACAACAGACTTTTTCGTTGCACAGGAGAGATGCGTGGAGTTCTCTAACATTTACTGGCTTAACTAATCGGCCGGGAGGTGCTCAAGAGACAATGGTAAGCCACTGGAGGGTGTGTCAGGGGCGACCCAGAAGTCGCGCAAGCCTCTGGGTCATCTACCCGTTGTCGATGGACAAAAGTTCCGGAATTGTTTTGAATCATGAGAGAGAGAGAAAGAGACAGAGATAGGAAATGAGAAGGAAATGGGAGAGAAAGGAGCTGTTTTAGAAAGTACCACTGCTGCTTTCACCTGTGAGTGAAAGTGAGAGAGACAGGCGGGATATTGGATTAGAACCTTTAAAGATGCGACACGAAGATTTTCAAGAACATTCTGCAACCCATACTTTACTTCCATTGCTTTTATTTTGTCCAATATGGCTCTAATGGTTTATAGGGAAACATGGTGACTTTATATTATTTAAAATTTCAAAAATTAAGTGTTCTCTTTATTTCTGAAAGGTCCATGAAATCCTCTTCCTTTGGGAAGAATTTTTCACTATTCTTCACAATTGGTAAGCCTTAAAAATAAACAAAGAAATACTGCAATAAAACTGTAGATAGTTGAAGCACCTAATTTGTTAAAAATAAACCTTTGTGGCATCAGCCTTTTGGGAGGAATCCATTACTAATAATTTAATTTTCAGTACCTTTGTCATTCTTTAAAGTGCCGATGTCATGTAAAGTGTCTTAAATATGGACGCCAATGCCTATATAACGGCTGACTTTTAAACATTTGGCTATTACGATCCCTGAATCGTAATCTTTCCCAAACAGATTGCATGAGTAAGGTAATTTTAAGAGATATAGCAAATGGAATTTGCTGCAGTTAGAAACTCGTAAACATTGCTGTTATCCCACATTCTTGAGTGTCCTCAAATAATTGAGATCTGGAAGCTCTTAGAGTAAAGCGATAGGAGGAAACGCAAAGGCGGATTAAGGGAAAAGTCTTTCTCTAAAGCTCTGATGAGAGAAAACAAGAGAAACAACCGAAGAGAACCGGCTGCAAACAAAAGGCATAAGGAAACAGAAGATTTATTACAACCTTTGTCAGAAATGGGATTATATACAGTTTGGGAGAGAGTTCACTTAATGCACATGTGGCATGTGTACTTACTACTGCATGTGGTTTATTTGAGAGCTATAAACAGCAGAACGTGCGAATGGAAGCAGCTGGTTATGAAAGTAAGGTTTTATTTGTCCAAAGGGCTCTATAAACATTAGAGTACTAGACAACAAAGTCATCTCAATATTGTGACTTTGTGGGTTCGGGAAATGAAAAGTCCAATTACACCACTCAAAAATGTTCTTTATTTCCACCGACTTACAGTTAAACTCTTGCCAATTAACAGAATTACGTAATGCACACAATTACGATTCACCAGTTTGTCCGTTAAAGTCACACTTGCACTCGTAATTACGTACAATCTTCCGATGCTCTCACACAGTCTTCTCGTCGTACACTAGCACTGCATTCTTACACCAAGAACTGACTGACTGACTGACTCACTGACTCCTCTTGCACGACGTGTAGCTTATATAGGGTCCGCTTGCCGATCTGGAAGGTTCCCCATTAAATGAAATATCCCGTAAGTTCGAGAACACAGGTGGAACAGAAAGAGACGGCGCAGTGATGATTTTTGTCCCAGCCATCCCTTCTTAACGCTATAAGACAAACGAGGGGGCGGGGCGAACACCGACCCGTCTGCTGCTTGCCCTGTCTACAGGGTGTTCCGACGCTCTGGTGACAATATTATAATGCATTCAATATAGCCATAACTAGTCGTTATCCCTGGTGTTGGCCATAGTATAACTTTTATCAGTATACCATATTTTATCCTTAGGTGCACTTACTCAATAAATTAATGTTTCTTTGAAGGCATTTAAAACATTACACAATTGTGTAAATACTATACAATTTATTATTACACAATTGTGTGTCCTGGGAGTTAACTAAAACTCACACAGCACACACACACACATACAAACAACCACCACCACACATGTACACACCCATATGGAGCTGATATCGTATTCTGCCTACCTTGCTGTTATTGATAGAGAAAATATTGCCACCACACGCGAAATAAGTATATACTGAACTGCTTTTGGTATGGAATATATCATTATTCTTTGTTTTAATATTTTGTAAAATGGTGTGAACTATTAAAATAGCATTTATTTATTTGGAAATAAAATGTTTATCTCCATGATGTACATGATCAGTAATAGCTAGAGAACCAAGGTATGTGCGAAACAAAATATTGAAACCCCAAACTTTATTTAAAAAAACACAATTTCTTTATTTATTTTATACTTTCTTTCTTTTTTTCTCTGTATTTTCTTCAACACTTTTTGTAAACAATTTTTGCAGTTTTAAAATACATTTCTTCTCAAGATTAAACTTGTCATCTGATGAAAATTGGCTGCAAGTTCGGTTAATCTTAATTTACTTTCCTCAAGAAGTGCTTGTTAGTTCTATGATTTAAAATGTAATGCTCCATGACCCACAGGAATATATTAACAGGGCTTTCATTGTTGTATGTATGGTCATTGCTAAATCGATGCGTAGGTTTATCTGTGAATATTTATAGTTAAGGTGCATAAAGGTGACCTATTAATCGGCTTCCTCACCCATAGAGTCCCTATCAGCCGGAAATAAAGTATAATTTTCAATTATGGCGTCTGACTTACGGCTGCCTTCTAGAAGATCTGATGCCTGGAATGGGATATCAAAATTCGTCCCCACAGAGGCTACGAGTACCTGGGCGCAAAACGGCACTAAAGATAAATTACAACAAAGATTGCATGTATCGAAGAGAAAATCCGTTATATATGTTTGTTTTATGTATGTTTGTGAGTAATGGGTGCTTTTAAGAATAAAAAAAATGAAAATATGTGAATTGCACATTTATGCAAGTTCTCAAATTTAATATTTTTCAGCAATGACACAATTATGTATTAAGTAATATTTATAATTTATAATAATTGATTTTCCTGCCAAACTTGGATCTTTGAGAGGAACAGAGAGGTATTTTTATCTTTCAATCCATTTTAGCTTTAAAAATAACTCCTTATAGGCATTTACTGTTACACTGAATAATTTTTTTTTAAAAAAGGATCTCATGATGAATTTTTCGAGATGGAGGAATTCCTGTTTATAAGGTATTGTGACTTTGTGGGTTCGCGAAATTAAAAGTCCAATTGCACAGACTCAAATTGTTATTTATTTCCACCGAATTACAGTTGATACCCTTGCCGATTACACATAATTACCTAGCGCACACAATTACAATTCACCAGTTCGTCCGTCACAGTTCCACTTTGCACTCGCAGTTACGTACACTCCTCCGATGTACATACAGTCTTCCAGTCCGTTCCGTCACTGTGCGCTGCTCACGGATGCTCGCCAAGAACTCAACTCTTCTTCGGACCGGCGCGTCGCTTATATAAGACCAACTGACCTATCTAGAAGGTTCCTCTCGTATGAACCTCGAGGACGGAGACGTGTGGAGGGTCATTAAAAGACTTCGGAACTGCCAAGGGACACCACACTCCCCACTCCAGGGTGCCCAAGGCCTGTCCTACGAACCACAGGCCAAGGCTACGGTGTTCTCCGACTACCCTGAGAGGACCATGAGGCCTAGGGAAGACCCCCAGGACCCTGCCTTCTCTGACCGCGTTAGGCAGGAGGTTCGTCGATACTTTCGGCGACCCCCGGCTGAGGCGGACAGACTCCCAGTTATAAGACCCAGTGAGCTTCAGGGCGTACTCCGGCGCCTCAAACCAAAAAAGGTGGCGGCACCTGATGGCATAACGCCACTTATGCTCCGCCACCTTCCTTTCAGGGTCGTGTTATTTCTTACCAGAGTCTTCAATATGTGTCTCTCTATGAGTCACTTTCCACGTAGTTGGAAAGAGGCTCGGGTGATATGCATCTTGAAACCAGGGAAAGATCCGGTTAATCCTGCCAATTACCGCTCCATTAGCCTCCTTTCTGTTCTCTCGAAGGTTTTCGAGAGACTTTTGTTAGACCGCTTGTCCCCCCCTCTGGGTGACATACAAGCCATCCCTACTCACCAGTTTGGCTTTCGTCCTGGGCATTCTACTTCACAGTAGTTGCTGCGCGTGGTGGAGGCTGCATCCCTGGGTTTCCAGGACAAGGCATTCACCTCGGCGGTTTCTCTGGACGTGGAAAAGGCTTTCTATACGACCTGGCACGCGGGTCTGCTGTACAAATTCATCCAAGTGGAGCTACCCACTCAAGTCATACACCTTCTTCACTCTTTCCTAAAACATAGATTCTTCACTGTCACAGTGGCGGGAAAATCATCTACACGAAGGTCTGTCCGCGGCGGAGTCCCCGAAGGTTCTGTGTTATCCCCGACGCTGTACAGCGTCTACATGGCTGACCTTCCCACTGAACAGCACGTCAACATAGCACAATATGCTGACGACGTGCTGCTATTTTCAACAAACAGACATCCACGCAGAACCTTCAACCCCATCCAACGCTACCTAATCCTCCTCCAGGATTGGTGCACGCATTGGCCATTGTCCATTAATACGGAGAGAAGCCAAGCGATATTGTTCACCAAGCGCCGCTTTCCCGAAAACTTCCCCCAATTTACCTACTTCGGGCAAGGGATCAGGTGGGAGAATACAATCAAATACTTGGGAGTCAAGCTGGATAAGGGCCTAACTTTTCGGGAGCACATTCAGGAGCAGGCTCATTGGTCGTGTAGTGCCGTAGCATCACTATACCCTGTGCTTCGGTCTGCGATGTCTGTTCCTCTAAAGTTGCGCCTCTTTATGGCTCTGGTCCTACCTGTCATGCTCTATGCGTGTGAAGTCTGGGGTATGGCCGCAAGCTCACACCTAGTTCTGCTCCAACGTGCACAGAATAAGTGTCTTCGGATTATTTATTCTATTTGCACAAGGTTCCCCGTGAGATTACTTCACAAGGCTTCATCCCTCCGATATGTGGAGGATGAAATTAGGCGCCGGGCGACAAAATTCTTCGAGGGTTTGCCCCAACATCAGAGCACCCTGGTCAGATCCCTTGGGGATTATCTACCTCGTGAGCGTCGCTTAAAGCGATACCGGTTACCCCGCATGTCTTGCGGTCATTACCGGTAACCACATGATCTCCATTCCAGCCTAAACTAAATTTCAGCTAATCCAAAAATTTTATTCCGGGAAATTCAAAATTTTACATACCTTCTTCCTAGTTTATTAACTAATCGAGCAGCAGTGTACGCTGTCTGTAGCACCTGGTTCATCATTCCCTGAGGAGCAACAAGCTACCTCCCTACACTACTCCCACTTAAACTACACCCGTCATCCTGCAACTTCCACATCCCGCCACTACGTGGTTAAGCTCTTTCCAGAGCAGGTACACGATTTGACCACCCTTCGGGCTGTTCCAAACAGCTCGCCAGCATGGAGTTGAGTTGAGTTGAGTAGAAGGATCCGGGTTAGATGAAATATCCTGGATGTTCGAGAACTCAGGGGTAGGGGAAAGAGATGGCACAGTGGCCTGCGATCCCTTCAGTTGGCGCTACAAGATAAATGGGTAGGCATGGCCGAATGTTTCTCGGCCCTCACTCAGCCGTCAGTTGGCCGTGCCTGGGTGACACTGCTCCCTCCTCAAAGCTGGCTGTCCCGAACAGCACCATCGTAGCGGGCCAGGCAATCCAGCTGTGCCACCAACATCGTCCCTCGGGGAACCTTCTGGATGCGGTAGACCACATCGTTAATCCTCTTCACCATCCGGTACGGTCCTTGCCATGGCTGCTGGAGATTCGGGCAGCGTCCCTTGATCCGCGTAGGACGGTACAACCACACCAGGTCACCTTGCTGGAACCCTTGGCTGTTGGCTTGCCTGTCATACCTGGTCTTCATGCGGTCGCTCGCCTTCTGGATGTTCTGGCGAACCATCTCGTGCATGTCGTGGAGATGGTCCACCAGGTTCTCCACATACTCGGTCGCTGGCTGTTTCGCTTCCGGAGGGCTTCCAAAAGCCAGGTCACAAGGGAGGCGTAACTCTCGGCCGAACATTAAGCTGGCTGCCGTCATCCCCGTGGTGTCGTGTGTTGACGAGCGGTAGGCCAGCAAGAACAGTGGCACCTTGACGTCCCAGTCTCGCTGATGTTTCTCGGCCCTCACTCAGCAGTCATTTGGCCGTGCCTGGGTGACAGTATATTGTGACTTTGTGGGTTCGTGGAATAAAAAGTCCAATTTCACCACTCAAAAATGTTCTTTATTTCCACCGACTTACAGTTAAACTCTTGCCAATTACACAAAATTACGTAATGCACACAATTACGATTCACCAGTTCGTCCGTTACAATTTCACTTGCACTAGCACTGCGTCCTTACACCAAGAACTGACTGACTCCCTTGCACGACGTGTCGCTTATATAGCGTCCGCTTGCCGATCTAGAAGGTTCTCGATTAAATTGAATGTCTCGAAATTTCCAGACCCTAGGAGAAGGGTAAAGAGACGGCTCAGGGGACCGACATCCCTCTCCTAAGGATCCCTTCAGTTTGTAACAGGAGACAAACGAGTGGGCGTGGCGTGGCCTCCGGCCCCTTCTCGGCTGTTGTTTGTGGTGCTTCCCGATAATTGGGTGACACTGCTCCCTCCTCAAAGCTGGTCGTCCCGAACAGCACCATCATAGCGGGCTAGACGATCCAGGTGTACCACCAACATCTTCCCTCGGGGAACCTTCTGGATGCGGTAGACCACGTCGTTAATCCTCTTCACCACCCGGTACGGTCCTTGCCATGGCTGCTGGAGCTTCGGGCAGCGTCCCTTGGTCCGGGTAGGACGGTACAACCAGACTAGGTCACCTTGCTGGAACCCTTGGCTGTTGGCTTGCCTGTCATACCTGGTCTTCATGCGGTCGCTCGCCTTCTGGATGTTCTGGCGAGCCATCTCGTGCATGTCGTGGAGATGGTCTACCAAGTTCTCCACATACTCGGTCGCTGGCTGTTTCACTTCCGGAGGGCTTCCAAAAGCCAGGTCACAAGGGAGGCGTAACTCTCGGCCGAACATTAAGCTGGCTGGCGTCATCCCAGTTGTGTCGTGTGTAGACGAGCGGTAGGCCAGCAAGAACAGTGGCACCTTGACGTCCCAGTCTCGCTGATGGCTGGCCACGACCTTCCTCAGGTGTTCCTCTAAGGTCTTGATGTACCTTTCGACCATGCCATCCGACTGGGAATGTAGAGGTGTCGTGCGGGTCTTGTTCACCCCAAGCCTTTGTAGTGCCTCCTTCATTAGGTTGGACTCAAAGTTGGTACCCTGGTCACTGTGTAGCTCTAACGGCACCCCAAATCGACAGAACACTTGCTCCACGAGGCAGTCAGTGATTGTCTTTGCCTCTTGGTTTGGGATGGCATACACCTCCGGCCACTTGGTGAAGTAGTCCACGACCACCATTAGGTACTTGTTGCCTCAGTCGGAAACTGGGAACGGTCCAGCAATGTCAACGGCGAGCCGTTCGAATGGCGCTCCGACGTTGTACTGCTGCATGCGACCCCGGCTCCTAGTCTGGGGGCCGCGACTTGCCGCGCACACGTGACACTGACGGCACTATCTCTCAGCATCTGCTCGGAGCCTCAGCCAGTAGTAGCGCTGCCGTAGTTTGTCAATCGTTCGGTTCGCTCCCAGGTGTCCTCCCGAAGTCCCGGCGTGCACTTCCTCCAAGACTTCTGGGACCTTACTCCAGGGAAGTACCAACTGTTCTCTCTGCGTCTTCCCATCGGGTGATTCCCATACCCGGAACAGCACGCCCTCTCTGATCTTCAACGAGTACCATTGGGCCCAGTACGACTTGTAGGTGGCGCTCCTTGGTGCGATATCCTCCCAGGTTGGTCTTGTCCCTGCCTCCACTTCCCTCAAGAGTGGCCCCAAGTCTGCGTCCGCCAGCTGCTCCCTCCTCAGGCCTGCGCTATCCCAACCATCCGCAGGCACTGCCGTGACTACTATGACTGCTGCGGCACGCTCCTTCTCCTCCACTCTTGTACACTGGCCGCACTCTTATGGACAGGGTCTTCGGGACATGGCGTCAGCGTTACCGTGGCTCTTCCCTCTACGATGTTCCAAGGTGAAGTCGTACTCCTGCAGCCTCTGGACCTAACGTGCTGTCTGGCTTTCCAGGTTCTTAAAGCTCAATAGCCAGGTTAGGGCGGAATGGTCAGTCCTCAGGTGGAATGGCTGACCGTACAGGTAATTATGGAAGTGCTCCAAGGTCTTTACTACGGCCAGTAATTCTCGTCGGGTGACGCAGTAGTTCTTCTCTGCCTTGGATAGCGTCTTGCTGTAGTAGGCTATCACTCGCTCATGGCCGTCCTGGATCTGCGATAGGACACCTCCAATGCAATGGTCGCTAGCGTCGGTGTCCACAATGAAGGCGCCACCCGGTTGTGGGAAACCCAAAATTGGAGCACTGCACAGGGTCTCCTTTAGGTGCTGGAAAGCGTTTTCTGCGTCCTCCGTCCACACATAAGGCCGGTGTTCCTCTGTCAGGCGGGTGAGGGGTTTTGCGATGTTGGAGAACCCCTTTATGAAGCGCCTGTAATAACTGCACAGCCCCAGGAAACTGCGCAATTCTTTCTTATCCTTTGGGCGAGGCCAATCTCTCACAGCCTGTGTCTTCTCCGGGTCTGTGGCCACTCCGGTTGCTGAGACTATGTGGCCCAAGTAGTTAACTTCCTTACGGAAGAGTTGGCACTTCTTCGCGTTCAGCTTCAAGTTGGTCGCTTGCAGTCTCTGTAGCACCTTACTCAGATTCTCGAGGTGATCTTCAAAAGTCTTCCCGACGATGATGGTGTCGTCCAGGTATAGCAGGCAGGCATCGTAAGTTAGCCCTCTCATCACTGACTCCATGAGGCGTTGGAAGGTAGCTGCTGCGTTGCAGAGGCCAAAGGGCATAACCGTGAACTGCCAGAGCCCTTGGCCCGTCGAGAATGCGGTTTTCTCCTTGTCTCTCGGGTCCAGAGCTACCTGCCAGTAGCCCGACTTCAGGTCCAGGGTCGAGAACCACTGTGCACCAGCTAGCGTGTCCAGGGTGTCGTCAATCCGAGGTAAGGGAAAACAGTCCTTCCGGGTGACGGCGTTCAACTTTCTGTAGTCTACGCAGAAGCGCAGCTCGCCGTTCTTCTTTGTCACCAAGACTACAGGGGAACACCAAGGGCTGTCAGACTCTTCAATCACTCCCCTGGATCTCATGTCCTCCAGCATGTCTCGTAGCGCCCCTTGCTTCGCCAGCGGAACGCGTCTATGTGGTTGCCGAATAGGCCGGGCGTCCCCGGTGTCGATGCGGTGAAGCACTTTGTCCGTGCGGCCGTAGTCACTATCAACTTGGCTGAAGACGCGCTGATACCGCCTTAGCAGTTGTCGAACCTTCTCCAGCTGTTCTGTGGTCAGGTGGTCGGCCGCCCTCTCCACCAAGCCTTCTAGCCGGGGCCCCAGGTGTTGCTTCGGCGCCGGCTCCTGTGTCTCGTCGATAGCTGTTACGCTCACCACGGGCTCGCACATTCCCAACTCCGTCCCGGCCTGGACGTCGTGATCGGCGTCCGTCGGATTTAGCAGTCTCACGGGCACCTCCTCTTGGCACGGCAGCAAAGCCCTGGCTACACACAGTCCGTTTACAGGCGTCTTCTGGTCCAGCATCATGTCCCTGGTTCTCTGGCCCTCCAGTCGCGCCGTCACCACCACCTCGCTCCTCGCGGGGACAACCACGTCTTCGTCCAAGACGACCCTGCAAATTCCAAGGCGCTCTTCGGGTTGACGGAGTATAACCTCTTCTCCGTTAAGCCGCAGGACCTTCTTGCCGACGTCGACCGTCGCCTCATGGCTCCTGAGGGCATCCAGTCCCAGAATCACCTCCTCAGCCACCTTCGCGACGAACACCCACAGACGCACGGCACTCCGTCCCAAGTTCAGCTCCAGCAGGGCCTCCTTCTCCACAGGCAAGGTGTCGCCCGATGCCGTGACAAGCTGGTATGGTCTGGTATGGTCGGCTTGGCTTCCTTGCCGGCAAACCCTTCGCCACGTCAGGTCTGATGATGGTCACGGCCGCCCCGGTGTCCACCAGCACGCGGCACGGCTTCCCTCTTACCCAACCGTCCGCGATGAGGCTGTCATCCATACGCCGGCTGACGGCGCGCAGTGTCACTCGAGGGGATGGTGGTGATGGCGCCGACGTGCCCCTCTCCACGACGGCCCTTACTCGTTTTCCGGCTGCTCTTCCTGGTGCGGGCAGTCTCTCTGCAGGTGTCCGGGCTGTCCACACCCCCAACACAGGCCACTAGGTGTTCGCCGGCGTCCCTCAGCTGGCCTTCTGTCTCCGGCGTAGCGGACACTCCTCGTTCTCGACGTCGGGATGGATGTTATTTTGGCCGCCTCCATCCTTAATGCCGCTGTCAGCGCCTCGTGGATGGTTTTATATTCCCCGAGCATTAGGCGCTGACGAATCTCCGTGTCCCGTACCCCGTCGACAAAATTGTAGGCGGCTTCCCGGGATACGAACTCCAGTGGCAGGTCAACCAAGGCCTTGCTAGCCAGCTGCTCGATCGCAATAGCGAACTCCTGCAGCGTCTCCCCCGGCTGCTGTGACCTTGCCTTTAGCTGGCTGCGGTATGCTGCGGCTAAGCGGTGGTTCCCGAAGCGATCCTCCAGGGCTTCCCAGATGTCCTTGGGCGCCGCCGTCGTCTGTACCGCGTTTAGGACTTCCGCGGCTCTTCCCTGGAGGCTGGCTATTAACTGTGTGGCCTCCTCCTCCAGTGACCATCCGTTGTGCCTGGCCACTGTGTCGAACTGGCGGCGGAAGACCTCAAACGTTGACGCGCCGTCATACTTGGGAGGTTTGACGCGCGGCGATGTTATGTCGCGTCCCGGTGCGTTGGCCTTCAAATCCTTCAACCTCCTGCCGACGACGTCCTCCACCATGGCGCTCAGGGACTTGGCGCTGTTGTCGGCCTTTCCTTCCAGCTCATTAACGCGGCTCGCGAGGTCTCCGACGCGTTCGTCCACCTGGCCGATCCGCTTGTCGAGTCCCGTGATGTCCTCCCTCACGCCGGCCAACTGTTCCTCAAATTTCGCGGCGAGGGCCTCGTTCGCAACCTTCATTTCTTCCATCTTCTCCGTGAGGTTATCGTTAGCCGTCTTCATTTCTTCCAGCTTTGCGGCCAGGTTGTTATTTTCCGCTTCTGTTTTTGTTGTTAATTCGGCCTTCATTTCTTCCATCTTCCAGGTGATGTTGTCGTTGGCCGTCTTCATTTGTTTCAACTCTGCGGTGATGTCGTCGTTGGCCGTCTTCATTTCCGAGGTCAGTTCGGCCTTCATTTCCATCATCTTCTCCAAAATCTTTTCCAATGCCGCGTCCATGGTTGTAATGTTCGGTGATGTTGTTATCCCACTTCTGACACCAGTGTGACTTTGTGGGTTCGTGGAATAAAAAGTCCAATTTCACCACTCAAAAATGTTCTTTATTTCCACCGACTTACAGTTAAACTCTTGCCAATTACACAAAATTACGTAATGCACACAATTACGATTCACCAGTTCGTCCGTTACAATTTCACTTGCACTAGCACTGCGTCCTTACACCATGAACTGACTGACTCCCTTGCACGACGTGTCGCTTATATAGCGTCCGCTTGCCGATCTAGAAGGTTCTCGATTAAATTGAATGTCTCGAAATTTCCAGACCCTAGGAGAAGGGTAAAGAGACGGCTCAGGGGACCGACATCCCTCTCCTAACGATCCCTTCAGTTTGTGACAGGAGACAAACGAGTGGGCGTGGCGTGGCCTCCGGCCCCTTCTCGGCTGTTGTTTGTGGTGCTTCCCGATAATTGGGTGACAATATTTACTAATAAATGTTGGACAGAGAAAGTCGTTTGACTCAAAATAGTTTTAATTAATATAGTAAGTTACAGACACATTTTAAATTTGGAATACTATCAGTATTTATTTTATTAATAATTATATTGGTGGATATCCTGTAAGATATTGGTTACAGCATGTATTTCAATATACTGAGGTGCAAAAAAAGAGATCTGTATTTGTACCAATTGTTAGTACTAAAAGAATCTGGCTCCGCCCTCTGCCAGGTTAAGCTTTTCCCGTAATTCCAAAAAACACTTTTCCCAAAATATGACATACTTGCTGCAATTTCATCATCATAATCATTTTCCTTCATGCTTCAGGCATTACTGACTGTTGCAGTCTACACAATTTATTTTTTTGGTTCCACCGTTTTATTGGTCTTCGCATGCTCCTCTTTCCTATTGGTCTATAATTCATACAATAGCGTGGTAATCTTTCTTTCTCCACTGTTTGTACATGGATTACCCATTTACTTCTGTATTCTTGCACTTTGTCATTCAGGTCGGTTATCTCTAGCTCTTCGCGTGTATCTTCATTTGGTTTGTGGTCCATTTTTCTATATCCGGCAATGCCTCTTAGAAATTTCATTTCATTTGCCTGAAGTTTTCTTTTTTCTGTTTCAGTTATGAGCCATATTTAGCTGTCATATATGAGGACTGTTCAATAAAGAAGGATTACATTTTTTTATAACATACCTTTACTCATCCTCATAATTTTGATGGCACTTCACAAAATAGTCTCCTCTGAATACGGTGGACTGGTCGCAGCCTTTCTACCGATCTTCAAAGACATGCTGGAAACCATTTTTTGAAATATCCTTCAAAATCGCCTCCGCAGTCTTCATCACTACTTCTGATGATGGATAATGCCTCCCACGAAGGCGTTTCTTCAAGTTAGGGAATAGATAAAAGTCACATAGGGCTAAATCCGGACTATAGGGAGGGTGAGGGATGCACATCACGTTGATTTTTGCAAGATATTCAGCAACAACATTGACAATATCCAGCCGTGCATTATCGTGGTGCAGCATCCAGCCTGCTTCACGTTAATGTGGTCTTTTGCGCCTGATATGGACTTGCAATGTTTTCAGGACATCCCTGTAGTATTGTCCAGTTACTGATGTATGTACAGGTAGAACATGCTGATAAACCATTCCTTTAATTTCAAAGAATGAGATGACCATAACTTTCCCAGCTGAAGCAACCACTTTTGGTGATGAAGGTGATTTGCATACTGATCTTTGCTGTTTGCTCTCAGAATAAAAATGATGTATCCAAGTTCCTTCAGCAGTGATTACGTCTGAAAGAAACTCCGGATCTTCCTCTAACATCTACTTTAACTGCATGCAGGCCTGCATGCGAATGTCCTTGTGTTCGGGAATCAACAGTCTTGGAACGCCTCGCGTACAAACACGTCTCATGTGTAATGTTTCTGTCACCAACGTGTGGGTGGCACCCAATGAAATGTTCAGTATTTCAGAAAGTGATCTTAAAGTAATTCGTTGATCTCTTTCACAATAGCAGCAGTGTTGATGTTTTCTTTCGTAGGAACTATAACTTGGGCACCGGTCCATCTTTCTTTGAAAGTGATTATCTCCCCTCTTTAAACATTTTAAGCCACCTTAGAGCTGTGCTATAGGGAAGGACAGACTCTCCATAGGCCTCCTGTAACATTGTATATTTTTCAACTAAAGATTTGTTGAGGCGAAAGCAGAATTTCGTAGTCGCATATTGTTCCTCGCGTGATACCTCCATTGCAGCGAAGGGCGACACTGAACATGTCTGAACTTGGCTGGTTCTCACAGGCGGGAACCAGGAGTACCAAAAATGAAGCTACTACGGCGTGTTAGTTCCACATTAATCTAACAGAATATAATAAGATTGAATTTTAGTGCGAAAAATGGGCTTAAAAAGTTATGATCATTCTTTATTGAACAGCCCTCGTAGCATTTTAGATACTGACTTTACTTTGTAAAATTTTAGAATGATATATTTATCTTCTTTATTTTTTAGACCTGCTGCAGTGTAAAACTACAAATTAGTTGTCCAGGTTTTAATTAGCAGAGTACCGTAAGGTATAGTTGCGTTGTACGTTGTATGGAAAACAGTCGAAAGAAAGAGGAAATGTAAGTTATATTGTTTTCTTTTTATATTGTAAATTTGGATGGTGGGAATTTCATAACATTCGTCTCCGTATCACTGATATGTATGTACCTTTATATAAATTTCACAGCTAACGTTCCATTTAACAGCACCAGGTAATGTTTTTCGCCCTTTCCTTCAGAAGGCAAGCTTTGTTGATTTGGTTTAATCTTTCGGTGAGTACCATTTGTAGGAAAAGCTTTCAAAGGATTGGTATTGGATCGACCTCTTCGTATCCTGTCCATTGTAACATTTTTCATGGTTCGGTTTTGTATCTTTGAATTGGTTTTAAGGTCAGTGACTAGAGAACTGATACCGGCTGGGTGAAATGAAATGTTAGTTACGTGACAGAAAGACAAAAGCTCTAGATTTAGGCCAATTATCGATCAAGAAAGTTTTCCAACTACAAGAAAAAGACTTTGTTGCAATTAATCGGTATATTGAAAACATGTTCCATTCCAACATTATTGCCTTGTTTATGTATGGATTGAAGTAACCTGTATATAATAGTGACCTTTCAGTTTGAAATATGGTACAATGGAATAGCAATTTACCTTCTTTATTTCCCAATGCCGTGATAGGACCTTCATACTTTCCAAGATAGCAGTATTTGTTTGTTCTTGGCTGGCCGTATCGGAGCATAGGAGCGAAGAAGTCTTGCATTCCGCAGAGAATCGTAAATCAAGCTGTAACAAAGACGTATGTTTATGCGCCGTATGTTAGTAAAGCTCCCCTTAACCATTTTGCCGAAAGCGATATCTTGGTTTTCTATGTAGCATATGTGCCTCTTGGCATGTTTGTGAATTTCAAAATCATAACTCTCTTGGTTTATTAACTAATATAACTCCTAAATAAATTACAGAAAAGCATGCAAAATTAAAATCTTAAGGTTACATAACCTCTAATTAAGCACATAGAAAGTTTATTCTCGAAGAAAGAGCTATTTCATGGTGGTAGGTAGGCAGGGTGGTAAGTAGGTAGGCTCAAACCTTAGCCTACACACCGCTAGTGTGGAAGACATTATTATTTCCATTAATTTACCTAAAAACATCGTGGTTTAACTATTAAGTCTGGGACTTAAGTACTTACAGCATAGTAAGTCGCCACAAAGAAGTGCGTATGTCATTCTATATGAGAACCTCTAGTGGTCGACCGGTTAACATACGAGTCAGTTGGAGAATTTAATGTCATGTCGGCATGTTGGCCATAGTAGCTCAGTGGTTAAGAGTAACCGCACGGACAGCGGGAGATACGTGGTTCAGATCCCGGCTATGGCACTGAATTTTTCATTCTGGCTCTACTCATCCATGTTTAATAAATTTAATCCATGCTTACAGCAAGGAGCAGTACCAGCTTATATCCACGAGTATTATGCTCTTAATAGTTTACTTCATTTAGTTAAAAGTATATATATATATATATATATATCATGGAATATAAACCGGATATGCTTTCCAGATTTTGAAAGTTATTTATCCTAATATATTAGCAACTTCATACAGTTTGTACTCCTGTATAAAATGCCCATTAAGTAACATATCTTTTCAGCTTTGGAATAATGTTGGATATTTAAGAATGTACAAAATTTATAACTTAATTACGTATAGAAGTTACGATTCTATAATGAAGTTTAAAACGTATAAATGTGTGTTTTTACACTAAGAATGTTATAAACTGAATCTAAGAATCATACACTTTAAGAGAAGAACAAATAAAATGAGAGTAAGGTACTGGAAAATGAGACCGGTATATGTGCAAGCTCTGATTTATGCGGATGATATAGCTTTTTTGGCGGAAAACCAAGAGAACCTACAACAATCAATAACAGAATTGGCTAGTACATTGGAAGGGAAATGTATGAATCTAAATCCAAAAAAGAGTAAAGTAATGGTAATTGGTAAAGAGGAAACAGAGACAGAAATGCAAATTTTCTAGACAGGCGAATCATTAGAAAAAGTGAAAAGCATTGAATATTTAGGGGTGATTCCAATTAAAAATGGAAGAATAGATCAAGAAGCTAACAATATAATTAGGAAAGCAATAAATATATATTACCAAATTAATAATACAATAATTGGCAATAGAGAAGTAAGTGAAACCACTAAAATGAGAATATATAAGGTGATATACCAGTCAGTTTTATTGTATGGGAGTGAAAGCTGGACAGTGTTGGATAGACATGCAAGTAGATTAACAGCAACACAGATGAAATACTTAAGGAGAGTAGCTGGATATACAAAGAGGGGTCAGGTTAGAAACGTAAAAATAAGAGAAAGGCTATAACAGGAATGGATACTTAAGACAATGGAAAGAAACCAACTAAGATGGCTGGGACACTTAGTAAGGATGAATGAAGAAAGATTACCTAACAGAATATTTGAAGCAAGAGCGGAGGGGAAATGAAGAATAGGAAGACCTAGGATGGAATGGAGACAGTATATGGAAAAAGTGGCCGTCGGACATGGGACGACATTGAGAGGAATATACAGGTTGGCGCAGGATAGGATCGAATACAGAAAGTGGCTGAAGGAAACCGACGCCTAATGGCAGCAGGGAAAGTGAAAGAAGAAGAAGAAGAAGAAGAAGAAGAATGTTATAAATTAATGAGTACTGAGATCATCATATGAAGCGGTAGTGCCTGAGTTGATATAGCAGTCCCTTGGAATTTCTTAGTTGTTGTTGTGGACTAATGGCACTGGGGATTAGTTGATTTGCATCATTTTCCACCTAGCTTCCCACCTAGCCTGTAGGTTTCCACTTTTGAGACAATTACATTTGTCCAAATGGTGTTTGTTCATGATGACATCTGAACATGTGTTTGTTCAGATAGTACATTTGGGTGCAGGTATGCAGTGTATTTTATAAAGGTGTTCTGCAAGACAATCATGGCCAGTTTCCATTCTAAATAGGGCATTCTAAATAGGGCCACTGCAGTTTTTCTTGGTAGTTTTTGTATGTCAGTTTTGTCTCCAATGTTCTTATAATCCTTGCCTTTTAGTTTATCTTCTTCATCAAGTCTCTGCTGTCTTCTAAAATGTAGCTTAATGTTGTTTAATTGTTTATTAATTTCAGTTTCTCTTACGGGTTTTATATTTTGAATTGCACCTTTTTTTGCAAGTTGGTCAGCATGTTCATTACGTAGAAGTCCAACGTGGGCTGGAATCCATTGCAGGGTGACATGGTTCCTTGATTCGACAGCTTTAATTAAACTTCTTATTTCTTTGATGTTTCTTGTTTTTATAATTTACAATCCCATCTATGGCTGATTTTGAATCTGTTAAGATAACTATGTTTTGCTTTATGTACGGTCTGTACAGGACATTCTGTAGTGCTGCTTTTATGGCTGGTAGTTCTCCATCATAATGGTTTGAAGTTTCGTCTAGTGTTAGATGCTGTGCAAAATGTTTGCAGTATACTCCTGCACCAGCATCTTGTTTGTTTATAAAGGATCCATCTGTATACATTCGGAGCCATTCTTTTTCTGGATATCTTTCATTTTCTGTGGCTATTGCTATTGCTCTCATTTCATCTGGTAAATTGTTTTGCTTATGTATTGTAACGGGAGCGCTAGAACACCCTGTGAAAGCAGCTGGCAGTGGAAGGTAGGGGAGGTTCGGTTAGCCACACCTCCTCCTCGTTTGTCTTGTAGTGACGACAGGCAGTGGTTGGGAGGAAAAACATCAGTGTGCCGTCTGTTTCTGTCCACCTGGTTCCAGAAATTACGTAATCTGGAACATTCTCCTGGTCACTAGAAACCGGCGATATTCCTATATAAAGAAGGTTACAGACAGACGGAGTTGAGTTGGTTTTGGTTTAGTCAGTCAGTGAGTTGGTTTTGTCAGTGAGTGAGGAGACAGTCGCAGTTCTTGGTGTAAGAGTTAGTCAGTGACGTGTTAATGAACGAAAGGATTGTGCAACGGAAGACTGTACGTAACTTTGAATGTGTACCGGAGCTTACGTAACCGCGAGTACAGTGAAATTGTAACGGACGGACTGGTGAATTGTAACTGTGTGCAGCAAGTAATTCTGTGTAATTGGCAAGTGTTTAACTGTAAGTCGGTGGAAATAAAGAACATTGTTGAGTGGTGTAATTGGACTTTTTATTCCACGAACCCACAAAGTCATAGTATTGTATATAACAGGTGATTCTTATAATGTATGCCAATATATTCTGTTGGGTATTTTCCTCTATTGTTGTTATATTTGTTATAATGTTCTTGTGTTTTGAGTTATTGATGTATGTTCTGAAGCTTGTTTGGGTTTTTAGATTGCTTATATTATATGCTGTGTGATACCACTTGTGACTATTTTTGTTAACTAGCAGTTTTGTGCTAGGGTAATTGCCTTTAGTTCATGTCCCAGTTCTATGGCCATATTTTTTATGAAGCTCTGTAGTATGGAAATTGATGTTGTTTTCACAGCTCCTGTTATTATTCTTAGTGAATTGTTTTGTGAGTTTCTATTTTCCTTTTGAGTTTCTTGCTTACTGTTGCCAGCAGTTCTCCTCCAAATAGTAAGTTGGGTTTTATGTATGTTTTACATGTGTTATTAAGGAGGTCCATATTTCCACCCCATTTTTTCCTGCTTAGCTTATACGCGGGATTTTTATGCTGTCTCTGTGTGATTGAATCAGTTTAATGTTGCAATATTCTGAGTGCGAACTCTTGTGTTATATACTTTCTTGTAAAATATTAAACAGGCCTTAGAGAGAGAGAGGCATTTGTTTCACCAAGTTCTCTATTAAAATATGGACTGATACTGCTACACAAAATATTCAATTGACTGGGGAATATTCAAGAGCAGTAATAAATAAATAGACTGTGATATTTCAGAGAGACAAGGATATATACAATAAGAAAATCTAAAAGTGTGGGGAGTCCATCATACATATAACAAGGTAGCTTAGTTGTAACGAACTGCTATATGGATATAAGTTACTCATTTAGATTAGCTATGAACGAATTTTTGTCTGTCCCCTATTGTAACCAATTTAAGGAACAACATTAAGAAATGTAGTTGCTAAACTGTAGACTGTTAAACAGGAAAACATTCAAGTTCTCCAAAGGTTACATCCCACCGTAATATTTCAGTATACTACTCAACATTAGTTAACGTTTGCCTTCATCTGCCATCTAAGTAAACAAATTGGACGTCACTTTGTGGCGTTAAGCGGAAGCTGGAGGTGCAGTTGCACAAAAAAACAAAAGAACATGTAAAAGAAGGAAAGACGAATGGATGGTTTACGCGGCAGTAAAGCAACCTGACCGAGGCGCTGTTAAAGTGTCACTATAGCTGTAAAACGCTTCGGTTATTTTTACTGAAGACGTGGAGCTGTTTTACCATCAGCTGGGAGGTGAAAGAGTGGCCCTGGGAGGCTTGACCCGGTTCCTTACATTGCACCACTTCAAGACAGTTTCTCGCTTGACCTAAATAGATAGCGAAGCTAATTCATGTTTCGTACAACATTGTCGATATCGATGGTATCCATTTATATAAACGGCTTTTGTTAGAGAACCCGGATTTATGACCACTTAAAAAGAAAATGTTGCCTGCTGAAAGAATGAGGCCACGTCTTAACAATACATCAGGGAAGAATTTCACGGCATTCCATTGGATATATAGCGCTTTGTAAACAATGTATACACTCTCTATAATGAACACTTATCAAAAAGGAATGTTAGAGAAATTAAATCTTTCTTTGAGCTTTGAGGTTACTGCACTTTAGTGCAAGTTCTATAATTGCTGTGTACTCCAAACTAGAGTTCTGGCATATGTAAACAAAAGCACGTGCCTTTGCTTGACAGAAACCTAAGCTCATATTCCTACGTCAGTGTAAATAGTTCCTCAATAAATTACTGTATTATGAAGTATTGAGGCACAAAACGTGCGCATTTTGTTGCTAATGTAATAGGAAACATTGCTATAGGAAATGAATATATACTAACTTTTCAATATTACAAAATATGTTGTGACTTTGTGGGTTCACAGAATTAAAAGTCCGAGTTGCAAATTTCCAATATTCCAAATTTTCTTTATTTCCGTAGCAATACACTCACAGTAGCAGTATTACGTCATATACACAGTCGCGATCTACCAAGTTCGATGACAATAGCAAACAACGTTCTGAGTACATCTGTTTACAACACTCCTTTTACAACATTTTTACAACTGTTTACTTATGTGTACAACTGACTCCACTCTGTTTACGACTCACTCTTGGCGAGTAATTGCTTCCTTAAATACCTCTTTGATAATTCTATAGATTTCCGTAACAAACACGAAATCGACTGTTCTCTGTCAATAAAGTCATCACTAGAATCTTCTATACGGGAAACTTTATCCGTGCCGGCAAATTCTTTATCTCGCGCTATCTTTATTTGCCGGCTCTTAGTATACCCAAGCGACGCTATCGTAGATAATGGCTTCGCGACAATATTTTTGTTGGTGGCCTCAGTTATTACGCTAATGCCGATAGCATCTGCTTGCGAATAACTTATGGAAGGCATATCTGCTGTTCTCTTGACTTCCCATAGGAGAGGGAATCCGTCCCTTTAAGCTGCCGAGGTGCAGGTGCTGTGGACCCTAAGCACTCGTGTTACCTCTGACGTTACTAGAGGAACCTCGGGTCGAACTGCCGAGCCCCTCCCGACGGGGAACTGTTCGGATTGGGTACCACCTGCCAGGCTATGGCCGCCCTTAGGGGGCAGAGGGTTGCCTTATAAGTCACGGGTACGAGCCTGCAGAGCTAGTAGGTGTGCTAGATCACCAGGCGGCCCCACCGAGGTTTTCGGTAGTCTTCTCTGTGGGGTTGACGCGCGTAAGTGGCGTATGCACATCCATCCCGTCTTGACTTTGTGCTCAGCGGGGGGCTTTTTAAGAAATCAGGTATTGCCATATGGAAAGAGCTCCGGAGTGTCCATCGCTCCCGGGTAGAAGGAGGCCCGGGTCCTTGGTCCTACGGGTCCAGGACTAATGAGCGTAGAACCTCTGCACCTAACCTAAACTAACTGTTCTCTTGACTATACGAGGTGCGTTCAACTTATAGCATTTCCTATTTATTTTTCAGGTCTGGGACCAGATAGGAACTTCTGTTTGTATTTAAATCACGTGGACTCTTTGTAAATGCGTGACAGAGATGGCAACACTGTAGAGAGCATAGAACTCTAGTGGCAGTGACGAGAGTTAGAACTGTTTCTGACACTTAAAATGGCGACGTTTTCATTGCAAGAACAGCGTGTAGTCATTCGGTTTCTCCATTTTCGTGGTGTTATACCTATTGAACTTCATCGCCAGTTGAGTGAGGCATGTGGTGATGGTACCATGGATGTGTCTAATGTGCGTTCCTGGGTGCGACAGTTCAATGAAGACAGAACTCGTGTGGCAAACCAAGACAGTCACGGCCTCGCACAAGCCGGTCCGACGACATTATCCAGCGAGTGGAGAACGTTGTTTTGGAGGATCGCCCATTGAGCATTTTCAGATCTTCATGCAGGATTGTGTGCACAGATCCCACGGAAATGTTAGATTTGTAGGCGATGTCTGCAAATGGCTTGGTTTGTTGTCACACGATTTTCTGCCTTCATTTAACTGTCGCACCCAGGTACGCACATTAGACAGATCCATGGTGCCAACATCACATGCCCCACTCAACCGGTGATGCATTTCAATAGGTGTCGCACCACGAAAACCGAGAAAACGAATGATTACATGCTGTTCTTGCAATGAAAGCGTCATCATTTTAAGTATCAAAACAGCCTTAACTCTCGTCACTGTCACTAGTTCTATGCACTGTACAGTGCTGCCATCTGTCCGAGATTCACAAAGAGTCCACGTGTATTTAAAAAAAAACATAAGTTCCTATCTGGTCCCAGTCCTGAAAAATTAGGTGTTATGACTTGAACGCACCCCGTACGAGAATTGCAGCAATGTATTTCCCGACGTAGGTACTATCCTGGAACCGAATAAGCACTTCGCGGAACACATTAAACATGATTGGTGAACAGTTATTCATAATCTGCTAGCACAGGTATTCTACGCTTCGCTCAAATATCCAGATTTGTTATGTTTTACAAGGAAGAGTTCTGGACTACAGCAAATGAGATGCATTTACGTGCTCAGCGTTGCCACTTTGCCTCCATTATTTCATATTTCCCTCTGTCTCTCTCGTACACTATCTTAGAACATGCAAGTTTTCTTGGCGCTAGATATAAGGGACCCAAACTGATTTTCCAAACTTTTGCTTGTGTATGAAAGTTAATTGTTCTTCCAAACTAACCGTGTGTATGCTCTGGTTTAGATAGGTAGACTCAGACTGAAAAATTCAATACCATAGCCGGAATTTGAACCACGGATCTCCCAGTCTCTGTCCGGTTGTTCTTAGCTACTGAACTACTGTGGCCAACGTGCCAGCATGACATTTAATTCTCCAACTGACTCGTATATTTTCTAGTATACCACTAGGGTTCTCATGCACTTACATTGAGATACGCACCGTTTGTGAATAATTTGTAATTGTAGTTTATGATTTATATGCTTTCCTATTTGATTGAAAGGTTAAGTGGCTCATCCGTATAGTTATCAATGTCACGCCAAGAGATAGTTCGTCAATGTCACTGTTTTCTTCGTCTAATTCTTGCAAATTAATGACGATAGGCTCCAAAGTTTCGTCACGTGTTATTTCTTTCTAAAATTCGTATTCTTGTAATTGTTCTGCATGTCCCACTCAGTTTTCTCCGTCCAGTGTTGCCTTGTCAACTTCTTGGTGAATAAGTCCTTCAGCTGTCCGTTTAAGTGTCACTTATGTTTGCAAGCTCCGGTTTACTTTCCTAGTAAACTCGATTGGATTGGATTGTGTCAGTGGAAAGGGACAGGAGGATTACCTTGTGTCCGAATTCAATTGCAAGTTTATTCAGCTGATACTCCCTTCCTTGGTTTTTAAAGGGAAGAACAACTGAGTAATACTGATTTGATCTCTCTAAGGTAAATAAACATCGTCCACAATTACGAAGCGTTATAAACTTATCATGTGCCGCCTCACATTCTGCTGACACGGCAGTGTACATGCAAAAAGGAAGTGGACTGTTTGATCTCTCTCGAATTTAACAAAACTTAGGCTTCCACAAATAATTCTTTTGGCACATAATGTCAATACTTTACATTTTAGTTTCGCGTAGTTAAAAATGTGTGTACGTGCATATATCTATATCAACAAACAGTGAAGGCCAATTTATTGCTTAGATTGCGATGCGTCGTTATAATATATTGATAATATATTTATTTGTATTATGGAAACTATTTTAGGTAAAATATAGGTTTATTACGGTTGTGCTATAAAACTTATTCCTTAAATTTCTCGTGTATTTATTAAAGATGGATTCACTTGACACTTTACACACCCTACTTAAAATGCGAATACAATATGAAAACATCGCAGGACAATTGGACGCTGGCCCAGGAGCGTTCGAAGACAAAAGCCATTCCATTTGTAAGTCACAACTGTGCTAATGGCACAGCAGAGTATGCTATGAAAGTATATACAGGGTGAAAGATTATTTAGTTGTAGGTGATACCTGTATAACTTGGACATGCGATTGGAAGAAGCAGCTATTAGAAGCGGGAATAATACAGAGAGAGCTTGTTGATAGCGATAATAATTCTGGATTAGAAGTGCATACGAGCAAGTTTTAGCCAGTGTTGGTCTTATTTATTTATTGAAAATTAACAGAATTCAATTTTCAAGGTGACATTTAAAATAATGCTTCATTATAAAATAACACATACTGACACGCACTCAAAATAACGGCTTCATAAAACAATTTCTGTGTTAAAAACGAATGTACTTATAGTTTATCATCCTTTTATTACTTATCGGAGGCCTTCATAGGGACAAAGATAACGTCGAACTTAAATGGATAGTTCTCGGCGAACTTTAAGTTATTCCGTGAAGTCCTTTGAGAGACTGAGTCATATTTCGCAGTTACTGACATGACGTGCAAGTATTACGTATTGAGCAATTCGGCCATAGTAAAGAAGTGCGGCAGTACTATCTCTCCGCCTCATGGCTGCACGTACCTGGGTCGACGTCGGGACTCCTTCCTCGGTCTCCAAGTCATCGTCGGCTGCTTGCTACCCTTGGCTCTAGCTGCTTCTCCTGCATGGATTCTATCTTTGGGTTCTCAGGGTGTTAAGGTTGAGACAACACAAACCAACGATAATCTCTGAACTGCTTTAATTTGTCCTTACACTTGTGGAACCCGGGCGCTCTTAAATAATTGCACTTTCAGCGGACATTTTATAATACAGTTTATTGGACACACCAGGCGGATGTATACAATACATTTGACTGCAATGAGCAACGAATGAGGAACAAATCAGTACTGAATGGGGTTTGCTACCCTCTTATATACACACAGCACGGCGTCACAAGGAAAAAGTAAGATGTCATTGACCTATGTAACTGTACAGTAAAATAGCTGGCATTCCATTCTATTGTCTGACATCCGCCCTTCATAGACCGTCGTCCGGGAGTACAGTGTTTCTCACGCATGTCTGCCCAGGTTCGTTACAATATTTTACATCAAAATCTACAATTTTATTTTCACTAACATAACTAGTTACAGTTCTTAAATTTATGCATAATTATTAAACATATTACATAAGTAAATGAATAATTGATCCGAGGACCAAAGTTCCTGTTTCAGAAGGTTGCAGAGTATTTAATATATTATGCAAGTAATCTAGTATCACCTCTTGGATCACAGGGAACACTGCTTATCTTGCACCAAGTTATAAATCCAATATATTTCTTTGATGCAGCTGTGAGATTTTCTGGTCAGTAACTCCAATTCTGGTTCAGACTCAATTTACTCCAACTTTTCACCCACGTTTTTAGACACAAGCTTGTTTAAATCCGAGCATGGAACGACTTCCAGCTACATTTGCCTTTTGTTGCGGTCAAAGCTTTTTGAGGCGATAATGCAATTCATATTCTATATAAAAGGTATCTCACTTTTAACAACTTGACAATGTCTTCTTTAAAAAAATGCAATTCATAGCTTAAGCACTCAAGCGACTGTGACATTTCAGTGGATACACCACTTAACTCGTTGAAGTTATATGTGTGTATTTATGTATGTGTGATGAGGTTGGAAGATTGTTAATATATCGGAAGGGTAAAGGTCACGTTCGTTAACTTATACAAACATTTATGTTTCTGCTTTCAGGTAAGCAAGCTTTCTTCTTGCTTTGTAGCGCTTTTTCTGTGGAACGAAAACGCTGCCTTCTGTGTGAACTTCATCAGATTTCCACTTTTATAGTAAGCAGCTCTTTGAATCATCATGTGGCTTTTGACACAAAGGTAAGGGAAATATAAAATTTGTTTACCACTAAGTTATGCATCTAAGGGAATGAAATAAACCAAGGTTAACTAACTTTTGCATCACACTGAAACAAGGCACTATAAGAAACTTTCTTCGGAACGTTAAAGGTAGTAGACATTTCCAAATGAGCATATTAAGTGCATGGCTGCATACAAAATAGGGTATTTCAAGATGATAGAATACTTACTTACAGATCGAGGGGACGCTATATAGATGTACATAAATCCATAAAGGTTTTCGCTCTCTGAAGGCAGGAATAAAGCGAAAGAAATACTGCAGGCTACAGGTCGTAGGCTGATAAGACATAGAGACGCGTGGTGGTCGTGTTACTTTTGGGGTTTTTATTTAAATTAGTTGACCTTTATCTTAAATAAACTTGAATAATGTTAAACTTTTCATTATCTTATTTGAACTTAAAGATTTTCATTTCAGTGGTTTAGCTAAGTAATCCCCAAGAAGTTCAGCCATAAACACCCCTCCCATTACTTTAAATTTGTGCTTTTGTTTGTTTGTAGTTTTCCTGCTCGCTATGGAAAGCTGGAATAGATTCTCATCTTTCAAAACTATCGTATAACATTTATCTACTCATTTGGTTTTCTTTTCGTCTTCTCTTGGTACTTAAAAGTATTTTGGCGAATGGCGGTACAGGACAGGACAGAATACTTGCTCAAACGGTCAGTTATTGTCCTGTTAACGGTATCTTGGAGCCTGGAACTGCTAGAGCAGGGGTACTCAAATACAAGAATGAAAAGGTAGTTTGAAATTACTTCCTTCCATTGGCTGGAACAGAATGACGCACTCATTTGTGGTTGCTGAGTTCCAGTGAAGGTACTGCGATGTCTTAGGTACTAGGAACCAAGAGTACACATTCATGTTTTACTCGTGGTTAACTCACACGATGTTTCTAAAGTTGACTTCTTTGGCTCAATTTAAATTTTATAAGGTCTTCAATATTTGGTGCAAAACAAAAGCATACGATATAGACATCCTATAAACCAGGCACTAAAATTTATTTCTTCAATGTGACTTTGAATGTAGTTGATATTGCAAATTATTCCGTGCCTTCTGCCTCTCACTGCTATGATTAATAGGGCTGTCTTTCGTTGCCTGTCTTTCATTGCTGTCTTTGGTTGTGTTGGGGAAATGAGCACATGCTCCAGGGTTGGGCAACCTTGTGCTTGATGCATCGGCCTGTCTCTGCGGCCTGCGGTTCCAAGAGTGCACCCCTTTCTTCTAGGGTTTTTTAGCCACAGTGCGTCTAAGTAGATCTAAGTGTGTTAAGTGATCCTTCCGTTAGGTAAAGCATATGTATATCTGTTTGTAGTGCCCGTCTCTGTAGTGTAGGTGGTAGCACGTCTACCTCACGTTCAAGAGGTCCTGAATTCGAATCACGGTCACGGTCACCTTACCTTGATGAGGTTCTTTTTCCCACAGATTTTCCATATCCCAAAGATGAATATTTGGAAGCTGTAAGCTCAATGGACCTTGTATTTATTTGTGCATCATTGCATTCATCGTCCGAGATGACAATGTTGGAGGACGTAAATTACAACAACAACCTCTTTAAAGTACTTTAATGCTAAACAAGTTCCGTTAACTTGAACTATTTATTTTAGTTTCTCAGTGCTAAGGCCCGTAACTTCGGGCCTGGTGTGTCTCAGGTACCATCATTTAATGTAAATAAATAAAGCGCACCAACAAAGGAGTACTTCTCAATGAGTACATGTCCTGTTAGTTTTGTTTGCATTATACTTGTAGCCTCAGTGCACTGGGTACCAATTTCTGAAGCATTCTTGCTACCGGAGGAAATTTGAGCCTTAGTCAGGTCTGAAAGCAGAGGTTATCGAATGATTTATTTCAATATATTGTCGCGAGGCATTGTTGCGACAGGTGCGACCGGCGCGCGCAAAGAGACAGACAGTGCAGCGCGGAGATAGTGCAGCTTGCGGAAACAGAGAAAGAAAGAGATACATGACTGGAAAGTTCGTTTTCTTGATTATTGCAGAACGTTCCACTAATTTCTAGAAAAATAAGTGGAGATGTAAAAACAGCCGTGGCTAGTTTATTGGGGGACCGTTGTAATTAGACTTGTGTAGTGAGTTGAAAGTGGAGAACTGTTATTTGTGGACCTTTGTAATGTACCGTGAGTAATTTTGTTCGTTTATGTGTGGTGCAGCAACCAGAGACTACTGTGTGTATGACACGTAATTTTAGAATCTGTGAAGGGTGTACAAAGTGTATTTGTAAGGAAATAAAGAGCATTTTGAGCTTCTGCAAACTTGACTCTTAATTTCAGAACCCACAAAGTCACGATGTTACTGAAATTTTCCTCGCCACATGCTTGAAATTTACAGCAAGCGTTAAACTTCTTTGCTTTAATGAATTAAATTTTATAAAAGTTTCCTTAAAAGTTTACGAAAACTAGACCAGACACTTCCTATTTCATGCTATTTGAGTGTTTGTGCAATGTAACATAACTCTAATACTTCCTGGATATGAATAAAAGGACCCTAGTATTTAAAAGCTCTCTAATATTCACAATATAAATTAATAATATCTGTTATTATAATCTGGTCACGAATTTACAAATAGCACTACAACAAGAGGAAAGTATTCCTAATACTTTATTTTAACTGGGAAAGTTATGCATAAACAAATTTAAGGCATTTTGTCTGCTTGTGTTACACATATAAATAATAAACCTGTGTGTGTAGCGATAAGTTACAGCTTTTACGCTCAAGAAACTTAAAAAATATTTACACGTAATGCATCAAAATGTAAACCACAGAATCGGGCCGGACAGAAAAAAAATATAGAGATAAATAATTAAAAAATTGTGATCGAAAATATGTAATGTATGAACTGATGAATTACATATGCTGCAATGTAGTTTCTATATTTTCTATAGTTTTTAGAGTATAGGCCTGTCCGCCTGTGGATACCAGTAAGGGTACGTCTTGAACATAAGAACGATATCGGAATTTAAAAATGACACATATATAAAACGTAGAAAATATAACAACAAAAATTCTTGAATTATTAGAGTAATGAAGAAATTGTGTATCTACCCACGCAACAATGACTGGAAGAGAGGAGAGCCTTGCACTTTGATTCCAGAAGGAGCGGATGAAGAGAAGGAACCTTTGGTGGCTATAAGCTACAGGCAGGCCGATCGACAGAGACTCACAGAATTCCTTACATAACTCTTAAGTCTACCTAAAATTGAAAAGGGAACCGAGCTAATATAAAATGACGAAAAGGAATTTCTGAGTAGAAGGGAAGCTAGCCCAATACATGCCTTGCTACCATGGAGAACCAGGAAAAACCGATAGCAAGTTAGACCAGCAGCTAGAATGAACCCTTGACCTCTCGAATGCAAGGCTTTCACATTGGCGTGGAGCCACCTCACTCAGTTACAAAAGGTTGCGGGGATGCAACAAATGTCAGACCTTTAAACAACCTATACATATTGATAAAATTAAAAAGAACAATTTTGTGGAGAAGTTCAGGAAATAGATATTTGGTGTCGGCAAATTTCCTGCGTAGGAGTGCGAGAAATCTCACCCTGATGGCGACAACTTCCCATACGCTACAACAGTATTCAGGGTGAATTTCCAAAGCTGGGTTATATTAACTTCCACCATTGGTGTTCAAATCCTTCGTGTAGTTTTACAACGGTACGTTGAATGTACATGCTTAGGCTTTCACGGCCTTTGCTAATCTCGCGAAACGTAGCACCAGAGCGTATTTCAGTTCATTATTCATCAACTGCGCACAACCTACAATTTGCTGGAGCTGTGATGATTAAAGGGAGAAACTAAAACCTAAATTATTGCTTTTAGTTTGATTGAAGAAAGGGTATAAAATAATTGTTAAGCATAAAACTGTTATTTATATAAGCACCACAGCTGTAAACCCATTGGTACACTAACTTTCTGACAAATAAAACAAAAATCAAAGAACCATTGTCACATTAATGAGAGTGGAAAGTTTTTTTTAGAATGGAAAATAAAAATAGCCTTATTTGGAGTTATACTGGCTCAAGTATGACAAATAGGTATTTATTAATCAGTGATAAAACTTACAAACTTTTTGGTTTATATTTCTTCAGTTTTTATCAGGCTTTTTCGTAAACCGTTTACCCTCCTTATATGGAGGATTTAAATCTCCAGTTCTCACTAGTGAACTCTTGGAGAGATGTATGGAGCCCCTATTATTGTAAAAATTAAGTGTAACTATGTCGATTTTCTCTTCAGTACACGCTGCTGTACTACTACACCTTCCATGCGGGCAGTATCTATTTCTAAACATACTCAAGTTCTAATAACCTACGTTTAAACTAATGAATTTCTTCCCTTAGCTACGCTGACTTACGACTAATTGCCCTTCTGAGCTCATACTTTTCCTTGATATCCACCAGAAAGATACAATCGTGTTCCCTAATTTATGAATTTACTTTTACACATATGAATTATTTATTGCAATTATTTTATGCCTCTTTCACTTATTTATAATATAATTAATTAAAATTGACATGAATTTACAAATTTGGTATAGGTATAAGTATACTGTATTATAAGGCAACAGTGCAAATTTTTATAAAGCGGGTGGCTATAAGTTTGATTTAAAATTCCAGAATTCCAATATGACTACAGGAGGAGAAAAGCAAATAGTGACTAAACACTTCAAAATTTAAATGTTTGAGCATTAAAGCCAAATGCAAGAGTGTCTTGGAAAGGTGTTTCTTTGATAAAACATTTGCAACTTCTTTGCCTTATTGTGATTTACCTTTTAAAGTAATATATATTTTTTGTAATTGTACGTCCTCCAACGTTAAGTCATATTGTGCGATGAATGGAATGGGTGAAATAGTGCTCAAATGAGTCCAGGGTCCATAGAGCTTAGAGTTACCCAACATTCGCTTTGAGGATAAGGGAAAACTCCGGAAAAACCTTATCCAGGTAACTCACTCTGACCGAGATTCGAACTCGGAACCTCTTGAACGTGAGGCAGATACTCTACCACCACATTACCGAGGCGGGCAAAATTAAAGTATTAAAGAAATTAAAGTAATATCACAAGGCTTACTATATATATAGAAATCATTCAGAATGAAGAAGGATTCGTGAGTTAGTCCCAGAAAATTGAAATGACACATTTAATTGGCGATATAGTTTTCTTAAATATCTGGGCTTTGGTCAAAATTATTGGAATTTTCGGTGTAATCGTTTCAACAAGAATCTTCCATGAATTGTCCCATAGGATGGGAAATTTGTTTAAACAATATGTGTGTTTCATCTAAGATTTTTTTTTTTTTTTTTTTTTTTTTTTTTTTTTTTTTTTTTTTTTTTTTTTTTTTTTTTGTAATTTACGTCCTCCAACATTAAGTCATATCGGACGATGAATGAAATGGGTAAAATGATGCTCAAATGAACCCAGGATTCATAGAGCTTAGAGTTAACCGACATTCGTCTTTCAGAATAAAGGAAAACCCCGGAGAAACCTTATCCAGGTAACTCACCCTGACCGAGTTTCGAACATTGGGTGCTCTTGAACGTGAGGCAGACGTGCTGCCACCACGCTACCGAGGCGGGCACTCATCTAACATATAACACATTTCACACTTAATGTACTTTTCAGATTTAAGATATACTTGGCAAATATAGACGCACGTACGTGAAGGGATGTTTTTATAAAACGCCTGTTTTCGATTCAGGGAACAATTTGAAATTTTGATATTAAATTAATAGTTAACTTAATTGTGACGAATTTTGTTTTCTAATGGACTGTTAATATTCTGCTCTCACTTAGCTGAAGTGCTCCCTCGTAACCAGTATGTTTCGGTGAGTATGAGGGTGGTCAGGTCACATCCGGGTTTAGTTGGATGAGTAGCCTAAGAGCTTGGTTTCTGGGATTCCACCTAAGCGTACACTGCAACATCTGCTGATGAATTATCTTGCATTACGCGGTTCTTTACTGGGCAAACACGTGCTGAATTAGTCAAATAGGATTGTTTCTGTATTCTATGCTCAGCTTCTTATATTTAATATATTATATGTATATAACGACACGCAAGCGGAGAATATAATGTATCTTGTATCAAGGTAGGTTACAGAGGAATTTTAGTAGTTATTGCAATATTTATCGTGAATTTTGAATGAAGCTGTAAGTGAGCTTTATGTTATGCTTATTATGCATGTTAGAACAATTGTTGACCATAGAAGGAAAGATGGGAAATGTTAATATTTTCGTGAGAAAATTTTTATGAGACGAGATATTTTTAAATACTCATTCTGTTTTAAAACGTTATTACCTCACCTATATTTTATGTGAAGTTTAATGATGGAGCTTGCTATTTATTACCAAGAATACTGAAATATAAGTTGTGAAGATATAACGTGTATTACAATATATTTTAATTATGTAATGACTTTAAGACATATTAATGATATATTAAGAATAAAGTGACATATGTTTAATACGTCTGATAGTAAAATTACTTCATCTAGTTGATTTTGTTGACTCTCTACTTCTCTATCTCTCTGGATACAACTTCTATGAATTTGTAGTCCAGCAAAGTTAATATGAGGATCAAAGAGAAAGGTTAGTGATTAGGAAATGGATTAATTAAAAAATTAGGCAAGATATTAAAGCTACATTGTGATCACATATTTGTGTATAAAAGGTGTTGTGCAACTTAAAGTTTTGGATTACGTATGCCACTTACAAAACCAATAAGCTGCTCCATATATACAAGTGGTATTTTAAAAATGATTTAATACCAACATTACGACAAAAACAGTTCTGACATGCAAGGAGGGCATAATTCAAATAAGTAAGTTCAACAGAGCCGTTATAAATACAAACTCTGGTGCCCAAACTGCTTTCCAGCTGCAGTAGTTTGCCAAAATCAACAAATGAAAGAGCGGAAAGAACAAATCAAATAGGTAAGGGTGTGACAGTTTGACTTCTATTATAATCTGCAGCTGGAAGACTACGGAACTGCACCGACACGAATGTTTGTCAAATACTCAGCGTTTGGTTACTTTTGGACCTCTGCCATTGAATGCAAGAGTGTTTGTACCTAGCGTATGCAAACCGTCTTATCATCGAGCAGGTCACTCGGAAGAAAACTGATCATAAATTAGAAATCTGAGTCATCAGTGATAAAATGTGTAATTAATTTAGCTTAAATATACACTACTATAGGGTAAATAAATACATTGTATCTCCCGGTATAACTCTCAGGAATTGCCACAATGGACTAATTTTGGAATGCTTTGGGAGGGGGGGATATAACTACGGAAAGGTGCACTGTAACACATTCCTACATACTGTCAAAAGAAACACCATCTTCTGATATATTTACATGCCCTCTTACAATTAAAAATATTGTATTTCAGTGCCAAAAATACAGTTATGCCAGAAAAAGGCACAATATTTCAAGCAACATGTTATGAACACTTACAGACACAACAATTTAGTTAATTTGTTAATGTTCTTTAAGGAAATTTGTCTATATGACTGCATACAGAATTCAAGTTGCTGTCATGTTATATCAAATTGATTTTTGCTTCTCACAGTGTGTTGTAATATTATTGTAATATTGTAATTTTCAATGCGGTCGCTATAAGACCAAGGAGTTCAGCGACTTAAAATAAGCTGTAAAAAGTGCACTAGTGAAAGTCCTGTTTTCAAGACCTTATATTCAATCTGGCTGTAATATCTATTCATAAGTAAACTTTGAGTGTGAACACATGTTTTTGTTGCATTTGTTTTCTTTTAAAGGTATTGATGAATTTTACTTTCAAGTTAGGTTAACATGTTTCTGTTAAATACGAATATTAGTGTGACATCATCCAGAAGGATTGTTTCCTAATCTGTTGGTGTAAGTCATTTTGGAAAATCTGTAAAATATTTACGTAAATTAATCTCATTTTTGCTTTAAAGTATTTCGACTACACTTCAAAAGGTAAAAGGGAATGTCACCTTAGACACGCCCGTTCCCTTGAACTCAAAAAAAGAGAATAAATGATGGGAAATACCACAGGCATAGGTAAAACAAAAAAGCAGTGTTTGAGACAGTGATCTTAAAGTAATCATCGCAGTTGAGTAATACATATTTAAAATTCGTAAACTTTAAGCATGTTTAATTCGTGTTGTGTAGATTAATATGACGGAGGCACATTGTAGTAGGTATGGGTTATTTCAAATTATAAATAATTTCGTTTGTCAGCAAGTTTATAAGCACCGCGCTGTCCTCTGTCCTGCAGGTGTTATTTCATAAACCAGTAAACATACTCACAAAAGATGTCCTTAAAATTTTTTAAAACCATCGGTTTGGGCGGGATTTGAACCTGCCGCTTTGGAAACACTAGGCTTGCTCCTAACCAACGGATGGACGCACTGTGGGACTAAAGATAATTTAAGAAAGCTTATAAAGCTCTGATAAAACATAAGCAACAGAAACACATACCTCAGTGGTGGCCTAGGAGTAGAATGCTAACCTCAGATTCCAGGGCCCACGCGTTCAAACCGCTGGAGAGCGATAGATTTTATTAGAATTAAATATCCAAAGCATCATTTTCTTCGGAAGGCATATTAGGCCAATATTCCCATTGTTCACAGGATCTTCGGCATGTAAAAGGTTCTCAAGGCTTAAGCTGAGTCATTAGGACAAAATCAGTTGACGTTTCCCGTCTTTAACAATGTGATGCTGATAACCGCTAGCAATAAGAGGCTTGTAACTTAGTAAAAAAAAAAAAAAAAAAAAAAAAAAAAAAAAACACTTCTGAGGAACATAGGCGCTGAATAAAATCAGTGCAGTATATTAATAAAGCTTTGGGAAGAAGCATCTTGTGGGCCATATTTGCATTACATCAAGATAAGCAACTGCATAAATTGTAAGCTATATATACAGCCTGATAATATACAACTGATTATACAGTAAGAATGAATAGAAATAGCTTGACTGTTCAATTTAGGATTAAGGCTACTACGAAGAGTATTCGACACTGCGACCAGCCTTGATCCTTCGTACCTATTAATCAAGTGGGACATCCTCGAGAGCAAGGATGAGGCGAGAGGATAAAGAGGGTGGCCAAGCATCCACGGACAATGCAGAGGGCAGAGTCTCTACATTTTACTCAGATGGTAGGTCAGGACAGCAGACATTTCCCTCTACTTGTGGTTCGGAAGCGGTTCCAGCCGCCGTTTTGGAGACCAGCAACCGACTTATTGGAAAAGGAACTGGTTCTCTTAGAGCAAATCATACTGCTATGCTCCACCTAGAAACCTGCCGACACTTCTGCCGTGAAAGAGACTACCAGATGAGAGATGATGTGCAATGATAATGGACATGAAATGGAGGGACAGGAAAGTCATAATTAAGTCACCCAACATTTGCCTGGCAACCGCGGTAAACCCCTAAAAAATCCATGTGTCAGGTAGGACGGACACGGGAATCGAATCCGAGCCTCCCGAATGCGGGCAACAGACGAAACCACCTGAGCCAACCCGCTCCGTGACTGTTCACTTTAGAACCTGAAGATGGATCCACGGTAGGATAAACGGTATTGTTAGAATGGAATGGAATAGAACAGGAGTATAAAATTATAATAAAAGTAAATTGGAAGACGTTGACAAGAAATAGATGATAGGAAAGCGCTTCCTAGGAAGGCTAGCACCCACACAGCCTATAATGCCAGGTATGATAGTGATTTAGCAGACGGTTCTATACTTCCCCTACTCTCTGTGCTAAAAATTGCATTATTTACCACTCAAACGTACTGTGGAGATACACGCAAGCGTGAGGATAAAAGGGGTTAAGTGTAGACTCGTTAAATAGACCCCCCTGCGGAAAATACTGTCGCCAGGCCGTTGTTGATCGGGGCGACAGGCATTCAAAGGGATGCGCAGTGCAGTAGATACATAAAAGCTCGCCGAAACGGCGGGGGGAGGAGACGGATTCCTTGAGAGTTCGCCTTTGTTCCTGCCGGGTCTCGATTGTTTGAGAAATTTCTGAACTCTTAGCAATCTATAACATGGCAGCCCGCCCGCCAAAGAGGGGTCAGTCGGTAATTGAACGCGTGCGAGTAAACAGCTGTGTTTTTTGACCTTGTATGTTGTACTGTGTATGTGTACGAAGCGTATTTCTACGCAAATAAAGCGCAATTTTTTGTGTTTGTACCCTGGACTTCTGATTTCATGAACCCACAAAGTCACAATTGGTGTCAGAAGTGGGATGACGCCAGCCAGCTTATTGTTCGGCCGAGAGTTACGCCTCCCTTGTGCTCAGGCTTTTGGAAGCCCCCCATACGCAAAACAGCTAGCAATGGAGTATGTGGAGAACCTGGTGGACCATCTCCACGACATGCATGAGATGGATCGTCAAAACATCCAGAAGGCGAGCGACCGCATGAAGACCCGTTACCACAGGCAAGCCAACAGCCAAATGTTCCAGCATTGTGACCTAGTCTGGTTGTACTGCCCTACCCGGACCAAGGGACGATGCCCGAAGCTCCAGTAACCATGACAAGGACCGTACCGGGTGGTGAAGAGGATTAACGACGTGATCTACCGCATCCAGAAGGTGCCCCGAGGGAAGATGTTGGTGGCACACCTGGATCGTCTGGCCCGTTACGATAGTGCTGTTTGGGACGACCAGCCTTGAGGAGGGGGCAGTGTCGCCAGGCCATTGTTGATCGAAGGGACAAGGAATTCAGTGGGATGCGCAGTTTGTAGATAAATGCTCGCCGAAACGGGGGGAAGGAGACGGATTTCTCGAGAGCTCACCTTTGTTCTAGTGTCTCGATTGTTTGAGAAATTTCTGGAATGTTAGTAATCTATAAAAAAAGCAGCCTGCCCGCCAAAGTGGGGTCAGTCGGTAATTGAAGGCGTGCGAGTAAATAGCTGTGTTTGTTGACCTTTTATGTTGTATTGTGTATAAGTGTACGAAGCGTATTTCTAGGGAAATAATGTGCAATTTTTTGTGTTTGTAATCTGGACTTTTGATTTCTTGACCCCACAATGTCACAATACATTAAAATTTAGCAGTCATAAACACATGCTTACCTGACAAACTGCTGTCTTGTATTTAGATAATTGTTATTGTTTATTGGGTAATATAAATATCAGTAGCGACATCTAATGTGTTTGTTTACAAAATTATCATTGTCCTTTTTCATGCTACACTTATATTCAGAGATTACAGGGGGCAAAGGGAAACAGAAGTCTGTTGTAGCCTGACTGACCTCAGCCGATGCGTAGCTTCTATAGTTCACTTCATGTTTCTACGTTTATGTGTGTTTTTGTTAAATCATAACAAAGTTTATTTGAAATTACAATATAGCTATACAACAAAGCTACAGTGGGCTTAGCCGAACACATTAAGAAGAAAGTCTACTCAAATAATAAATTCGGCGATTAAGCCCAAACATATCGACGTAGACAGAACCATTCAGTCGAAAGAAACGGTCCATTAGAACTTACTTCTGGATTGCAAACCAAGCTGGGCTAAACTGTGAGTAGCTCAGTAACACCGCGAACCGGAAAGAATGGGAACTTATACTTCACTAAGGATCTTCTGTTTTAACTTCGAAGATGACCTACTTAGCGCTACACCTCCGTGTGACAAGGGCGAGGTGAAAGGTTTTGTAAACAGATTGCCACTGGTATCCGCGTCTGTCTAGTCTCCGTCAGGGGCTGTAACCAGTGCAAGACTTGCTTATTTACAAACAGAGCTTTATATTGACAGTGAAATACGGCAATAATGTAAATATGGTATTAAAACCGTCGTCCTCGAGCTGTTGGCAGACTGACATCCACCTCTTCATGGGTTGTATGAAGTGACAGACAGCCCGCTGGTGTGATATTCGGGTACCTGTACGAGAAAGGACTTAACCACGCAATGACAGGAATAAGTGATTTTAGGGTGACGGGTGAAATTTAGGTGGGGGAAAGAAAGAAGGTAGCATTAGCTCCTCAATGGTTGAGAGGTATCAAAAGCGGTTTTGTACGAGATAATTAAGAGAAACAAAGATAAGTTCAAGCTGTATGCAATCGACTACATAGCTGAATTAAATTCACACCTTACCTCCGTGCCTCTGTGGTACGAATGCTATCCAGCTAATATGGGCACAAATCCATGAAGAAGGTGGAAAAGATGTACTGGAGAAAAGACGGATTACTTGATATGTTGGGCACTTTCTTCGTAAATTTAGAAGGTGATTCTCCAAAGAACTCCCCTGTATACTTTAAAGCGCTGCGCTTGAAATTATTAAAGGTAAAGCTACAATATAATCTCGCGGAATCAATCGGAATATTGCAGGGAAGTAAGGCGATGTGGGATTAAGCAGATATGCGTCACCTACGCGGACAATAATGTATTCTCTGCCCCCCCCCCTCTCTAATCCCCATGTTTCAAGATAAATGAGACAAACTGTACTTAGAAGTGATGTGATGTGATGTGATGTGATGTGGGATTAGGCAGTCATGGGTTACCTACAACAGCGCGGGCAATAGTGCACGCTCTAATTCCCGTGTTTCAAGATAAACCGGAAGAACTGTACATTGACACTCCTTGAAAATAAACACAGAAAGAAACAAACGAAAGCAAGAACTCACATTTTCAGAAAAGTAGCTGTCTGTATTTGTGTGTATGTGAACAGTATAAACAATATGTAGTACAAAACTTCATATTTAGTTTCGGTAACTTGCATGGATGGCACACGAAAGTTTTTCGACTACATTGATTTTTTAAAGTAGTTCTAAGGAATTTGGTTACAACATGTTTTGCATATTTACATGACAATTGAAATATGTATCTAATTTTCGGAGAATAGTCTCTGAAGCCTTCGTGAATTTGTAATAAATATTAAACTGCAAGAAACAGACAAAACCTAGTGAATGAAAAATGCATGTCTACTCCATTGAAACACCAATTCATGCCATACAGGTCTTCATGAGTTTCCAAGACCTTCCTTGTTTTCAAATGGGGATTCTTTATTCGATTGTCTCTCTCTCTCCGTCTCGTTATCATCCTAAAAGAATAAAATACAAACCCAACACGTAGCGACACGCAATATACGAAATATACAATTTGGGTTAAAAAGAAATAGATGAAGACCTAGTAGGAATAGTTTTGGAAGTTAGATTTCTTGTTGTGAAACAGAAGTGTCCGCTATGTGTAAACCAATTTTGACTCCTTGCAAAGGTAAACGTTTTTCGTACAGTAATATCCTTTGGATATCCCTGACAAATGCCAGAGCAATGCTATACAAAATAAACCCTTCTAGATAGGAAGTGAAGCATGGTTTGCAACAAGGCGATGAACTGTCCGAATGATAGGATCATTCCACCAACACTCATCTAGTGCACATGGTTTCAATCATTGAGTTCTGCTGCAGTCTACAGGAAAATTGACAGCATCTACGCAGTTTTCTCTGAATATTTTGACCCCTACAGCTCTCCGCCATTGGCATTGTTGACTTAGCTTAATTTAGGAGGCGCAATTGCATTCAAATGGCAAGTGGGCTATATGGTTTTCCCATATCTGCTAAATGCGGAACCAGAATGCCAATCTGTGCTACGTTATTCATTATTAACTCATTACGGAAGCTACGAGGATACCTTCGCTTATAACAGTTTAGCCTACAAATTGCAGATATGCATCGCCATATAACTTACCTACTGGAATGCATCTTTAATTGACAGGCAATTATATCACAGATTTTGTAAGTGTTTATATTGATATGTTAGGAGGCATAACATATGTACCAGCTTTTATTAAAGTGAATTAAAATTTATGAGAAGGGATATTCGCATTGTGCTATCAACAGATAAGGAAATATATTCTTTCATTTTATATCACATATTTCCGTGATAATAAATATTAATTTTCATTGTAATTATAAAAACTGAATAGTTAATTTATAACATGTATAAAAGTATTCAATACGGCATGGTAAAAGATGCAAAAGATCTTGTTTAAACTGAAGGAGAATACATAAGACTTTGTTTTAAAGATTTGTGTAAAGAAATTCTACCTTTCACCTCTGCTGACATATTTAAGGTTGACATTTAAACACTCAGCGGGCGCCGTCGATCTAATCGACCTGTGCCACCAAGAGGGTTAAATATAAACAATAGCTGATACTGGCAGCTGCCTGAAGCGTTTGTCAGCAGACCGCAGCTAAACTCCACGTGTACTGTGACGGAAATGATTCCCAAGGAATTGTACCATCTGTTTCTGCAATATAAGCGTCCAGGTAACGCCTGCTAGCAAGGGTTGCATGGCTAGACTGCAGTAACATAATTCCGGAATATCTATTGTCACAGTGTGCTGACGTGAATAATAACTGACTCATATTGGATCGTATCAGATTTGTTTTGGTATAGGTAAGTTTAGCTCTATCTTCTGCTAGGAAAAATTGCTTTATTGCTCGTGCATATTTCTAGCCCTGGATTAGGAGAATCATTCACTTCACCCTAAATAATACCCAACTGTCGAAAAAGTACTCTATCTACAACGGAATACGCACAGAACTTACACTGGAGCCGTCCTTAGTTTATAGGGTAATGTAAACAAAAGCATGTGTACGTGTGCGACATCATTAGCTCTTTAGCCATGTATCTCTCTGCGGATGTAAAAAATATAGTTTGCATATCATTGGTAAAGACTTTCAAACGACTTCACATTATCTCAAATGCAACAGTAAAGTAGTAATTAATATTTTATTTGGTGTATGTAAGCGTAATTTGTATGCATTGATGAGAATGCACGCAATGCAGTTTAAAAGAGAAGGAAGTGGGAAATCAGTTGTAGAAAATGGCTGCATCTGTTCCACATGTAAACATCACAGAGGGAAATCGTTTAAAAGTGGTGAAAAATAAATTATTTGAAAGTGTTCCTCAAGTTTGGTGAAAGTCATCCGACTCCAGCAATGGAGGACCTAATTTATTTGCAGAATAAAGGGCTGTTTCAGCGTGCAGTGCGTATTAACGCAGCTCAAAGGTAAGTTGTGAAAACGGGTCAGCTTTCTGCCCTAGGAAAACAGAAAAAGAAGCCGGTTGTGGAAGGTGGATGTGATGAATTTGTTAAGTGTTGTTTGTGAAAGATGCATAGCGTCTTTGAAAGAAACGAGCCACAACAATTACAAAAGTAGACAATAATCCCGATCGCCTAGCTTCACAAAAACACCCTCCACGCCATTTTTCATAAGTTAGGCATTGAGTTTGTGAAGAGAAACTGGAAAATTATAATTATCTAAACGTGAAGATATAAGGTTGTAACGCAGGAATTATAAAAGGAAAATTCGGAAGTGGAATAAATTTAAGGGATTTCCATTGTCAGACTCTAATTAGGTAGTATTTTCTTCAGTTTCATGCCAGTAGAACTTTTATTTCATTACCAAAATGCTAAATGGATTTATTTAGTATTGTTATTACGCAGAAAAACTCGTACCTTAATTTTTAATTTATAAATGTTGTGGGGTTATGTGACAAAATCAAATATTTAAGTAAATGTAAGCATTTAGTCACTTTTAATGTACAAAAAAATGTTACACAATACACACATCTTTGAATTTACTGTTTACGTAAAAGTGCTATCGCATAAGCTACTCAGACATCGAAAATGCCAAAGCAAATTTGCACACAAGTTCGTTGACTGCGCACAAGTTTGACACGTGGGAATAAAATAGCGCCAATATTCCCTTCAATCACAGTCCCCGATGGAGTAATAAATTTTTCAGCTTTGTTTACATCATCATATAAGCTAAGGACAGCGCCGGTATAGAAATAAAGGTGAAAAATTCGCCTGTCTCCTTGATGATAGCTCTCATATAAAATTGGTAGCCGTTTTTTGGTTCAGTATACATTCAATTAATTATTTGCCCCTTTCTTTGAATTATGTTCTTGAATTAATCGTAGTGGAACTCTCTCATAATGGCAAAATCCAAACCAGCTCATCTTTTCACATTCATTATAACATCCATGATTATTTCACCTTAAAGTTTCTTATTCTTTTACTTGGCCATTGAATAGAGACCTCAGACGAGGTGGGTGGAGACAAAAGTTGGTCACCTGATGGACTAATCCTCACGAAGAGAAAAAACCTAGTTATAAACTAGTAAACACTTGCCACTTTTCACCTGTCAGTGCACGTATACAAAACACACCTTTTTATAAAAATTCTTCTTTTGGAACTTAAAGGTATATCTATTTTATAAAATCTCTATAGACAGCATATAAAGTCCCTCTGTACTTTTTGGAATAGTAGAGAAAGTAAAAAGAAAAAACAATCCGGTAATTACTATTATTTAAAAAACATAAAGGGGTTAAAAAATTAAAAATATAATATATCTTAACATTGTAATAAACCACAAGAAGTAAAGGGCAGAGACAAAATCTCATTGTTTCCAGGAGATACTTGTCGACGTTCATCTTTTTTTATTTATTTGTTTATTTCTAAAGTTATGAAATTCTGAAGTCAGCAAACATACTTTTCATCCTAAGGCATAGGGGATGTACCTTGCTGGCTACAACAGCGTTCCTATGGCGACTGTGAGAAACGAGCCCTCGGGACGTTCTGAAGGTGGGGATTGGGGGAAAAAGTTTAAAACAAAGAGACAAAAGAGAAAGCGGCAGGCAGTTGTGGCTTTAGAAAGCTTCTTTATTGCCTGGCTTGAAAGGTTGCCGCTGCCAATTTAGCGAGATTGTTGTTGTCCTTCCTATTCTTTTAATCAGGAAAGGAAAAAAGTGTAGGACCAGATATCTTGGGGGATTCGTTTCCTCTATTTCAAATAGATAACTACGGTAGGAGTAGGGGAAATTCTATAAATTTTTTACTTTATTGCTTCATTGTGAAACTTAATTTCGGCAAATCCATGAAAATTTACCTCTCTTAATCTAAATCATCTGCTGATTTGGTGCAATTAATTTACAGTTTTAGTTTTATAGCAAGTAGACTTACCGGTTTCTTCAACAGGAATGCTTGCATCTACAAATTTCCAAACGTTGCCTTGATCACTACTCCCTGCTATATTGGTTGGTGTTGTGAACTTCTGGTTTTGGCCAAATTGACATTTTATTTATTATAGTTTTCTGACCGTTGTTTCTTAACGGTTCCTCTCAGCCCATTGAAAGTGTATGCCACTTCTAAATTTGAGGACAAATTGTGTTACTTACATAGAGCCATAGAATGGGTCAAATTATTTCCTCGAAGTTTAATTTCTTTGTGAATTTTTTGTCTCTTCTCAGGGTAATTATGTTTATTAAATTTAGTAATTTCGGAGTGCATCTATTTTCCTCTCACTGATATTTTCTTTAATATACAACGTTTGTTCAAATTACCATTCAAGTGATTCTATCCTTTTCCCCCAAAATTGTTAGTAAATATTATCTTATTTTTATCTGTTATTGACTGAGAAGTAACACACACAGATTTAAAAAAATAAAGCGAGCTTTGGGCCTTGGAGAAGTTTCGCTTATATACTGTGACTTTGAGGGTTCGTAAAATTCAAAGTCCAGATTGCAGAAATTCAAAATGCTCTTTATTTCTGTAGAAAGACACTTGTGCAACTCTGATATCAGCAGAATGATGTACCAGACACGTTCAAAACCTTCCATTCCGTCTGCCGCACGCCCACACTGCACCGTTAGCAACTCTCGTCTGATTCTTCTCTGCACCTCTCGGCTCCGAGCGAGCTCTTATTTATGCACGATCAGCTGCTTTCGAGGTTTATCGAAACCTGTCAAGAAGCCACATGAAGCCTTACGGAACCTCGCGGTGGAGCGAGAATCGCCCAGACCATCTCCGTCTCTTTCTCCCTCTGTTTCTCTCTCAATCTCTCTCTCTCTCTCTCTCTCTCTCTCTCTCTCTCTCTCTCTCTCTCTCTCTCTCTCTCTCTCTCTCTCTCTCTCTCTCTCTCTCTCTCTCTCTCTCTCTCGCTGAGCCTAGCTTTGGTGCTATCTGTCTCTTTCACTCCGCGCTTCCCTTTCTCTCTCGGCGTTTGCTTACGAGCCACAAAATCATGCCTCGCGAAAATGCCTAAGTATAGAAGATAAGACACACGATAATATACATTCATTCTGTTTTTGTTACTCCTACTGCATGCAATAAATACGAACAAACATATCATTTAAGGTTAATTGAAGCTAATATATTAACCCTAAATACTAAATTTCTATTCCTCCTATGTAACTTTTGTACATGGAGATGAGCATCTCACAGCAGTGCCAAATTTTTGTTAAGGTTTATGAATTCTGAATGTTACTGTCTATTTTCACTTAGGCATCTCGCTGTTAACCTCTCTTGATCCTTATATTTCAGCTCAATCTCTTCTTCATTATTAGATTTAAGCAATATTTATGCACTGCTTTGGTGAGTTTGGTGCTACAAGATAGAAATATATAGTGGTGGTGGTGGTGGTAGTAGTAGCCCATGGCGCGACAGCCCTTATCAGGCGAAGGCCTACCAACCCGACTGCCGGCCTCACGCCGATTTACGCACGGCAGAGGATGACGATCATCCAACCGATACTGGGAGGAGATGTAGTCAGCATCTCGGCATCCCCCAGCCGGAATGTTAGTTTCCGTGACCAGGGCTGCTTATTTATGTAAGTTCCTCATTTTCCTCACGATGCTCAGTGGGCACTGGTCCTATACCCGTGACCTAAAATCCGCACCGTATGGGTGGGATCGAACCCGGGCCGCTTTCCGTGGCTAGGGACCAAGGCACGCTGCCTTAGCCCACTACACCACGGCGCAGGACCTTTCATAAAGTAGTTTTTAGTAACTATACCAAATAAAATAATTAAGTATCAAAAAAGTTTACCTCACTTCGTTCCTAGCACTAATCATAGGATATCAGAGGTCATAGAGCCCACAAGTCTCTTACGTTTTGAAAATTTTTCGTTTCGGCACCAAGATCCACCGCATCAGCACAAAATATCTCAGATTCAGGTTTCAATAAGCGTCCGTCCTATGAGGTCAGAACCAACCGCGAGAACAGCATCTGCAGTACGCAAGCGTCATTGCCATTTGCTCCGTACCATCATACGATATGAGACTGTAGGCACATTTGTAAGATGGCAACAAAAATAAGTGAAAGGGGATTGATGAAAACGAAAGCATGATGTGAAATTAAGCACACAGCATACGTCTAAGAGATAAACCAAAGCCAGTGTACTCTGTCGACCAGAATCGACAGTGTGAACTCAAAATGGGAGACACCTCTAAGTTCTAAGCTTTCTGAGATTATTTGAACATCATTTCACCCATTACATTCAGTAAGATATTTGTTAAGGTTGGAGGACGTATTTTCTTTTACAAATAGCCCATGTTACCATGTATTCAAGTAGAGAAAGCAACTTGAATGTAACATTTAGATTTTTAAATATTTTGCTGACCCCTGTATTCCAATTACCGAGGTGGGCAGAATAGTTACTGAGGAATTGTGATACTAACCTAAGCGTACTTCCATTATTATCAGCTGCGCTTAATATCAAACAGCCGCGCATCACTGTATCTCTGCAGAAAGTGGACTGAAATTCTGGAACAGCGCTACAAATAGTCCGATTGCGTGATCACATTTCCAGTGGAAGGGTAGAAATGAGCAACTAGCTGTTAATGATACCAATCCCTCCGGACATCTCCTTGCACTTGAGCCTAACCAGAAAAGTCCGGGATCGCTCAGACAAGCAAATTCAATTACGGCAACATCTAGCAAGAAAACGCGGGAGAAACAAAAAAATCAATGTATAGGCTGTGCGGTGAGGGCAATCTATGGCCCGATTTATTCTTATTCTCTCTATTGGGGATACATATTCGTGCTAAAATGTTTCCTAATATGCACGATTTAAGATGCACACTGAATCCAAAAGTATTTCTTTTTACAGAAGAAGTTCCACTTGTGTAAACAATAACTCAAAAGCGAAGGCGGATAAAACCTCACTTGATATGTGGCTCAGTCGGTAGAGCACCTGTCTGTCGAGTTAGGTGTCCCTGGTTCGATTACCGGCAGTGAGGGTGGGAATTTTTCTCCGATTAAGAGAGTTCCTCATCTTCTTCAGAGTATGAAAGAATGAATGAGAGTGCGAATGTGTGCTTGGTCTAATGATTAAATCAAAAGGAATACGAGTTAACACCTTCGATATGTTCCAAAGGAGAACGGCCGCCGATAAATGGAACAATTAAAAAAAGGAATGCAAAAGGCGCAAGTTCGCCCCGAACTGCTTTGTCACCAAAATCGTTACCGTAATACTAATGTACAATTACTTCCTGTTTTACTCAAATACACAGCTTCGACATGTCTCTGTAATGTACCTTTAGCATGTACTAACTTGTTCTGCTGGTAATCTCCCGACGTGATAACACGTACATCTCTGACACAGAGCTACACGCCGACTCTGAACACAACTCCAATATTCGCTCGTCAACTGTTTCACAGCATGTTCCACTGCTCACCGATTCCTCACCACGGAGCTATATTTATTGGCTGGTGAACTGCTCCCTGCAATACCCCACGGTTAATAGAGTCAACACGGTGATTGGAACGTACCACACTTTTCTGCACAAGTCAACTGATTCGTAAGCTGCTTCACTACGCCGACCCTTCACCACGGAGCCGCAATCGTTGACTAGCGTTCAAAGCAAAAAAAAAAAAACAAAAAAAAAAAAACAAAAAAAATAAGGCACACACAAATTCTAAACATCAAACGCAATACTCGTTGCTAGGCATCGCCTCATTATTATGTAGATAGTCTTGTAGGACGCGGGATTACGTTTCCAACTCTCCAAAGAAATTTTCTCAGTAATATTATGAATCACCCGTTGCCAAGCATCGCCTCATTATTATGTAAATAGTCTTGTAGGACGCGGGAGTTCGTTTTCAACTTTCCAAAGGAATTTTCGCAGTAATAATATGAATCACGTTTAGCATTATGACGTCAGCTAGTGGTTGTCCTTGAAGTCAAGTCTTATCCCGCCCCTTTAGTCAACAGACAACAAAGCCGGGGCGATTGCCGCTACCACAGTCTACTCTGCCAACGTAGGGGGCAATGGTGGCAATGTGATAGTACTTAAGTTCAGGATGAGTTTTAAGAACTAGCTCAACTAGTTTTACAGTGCAGTGGAAATAATTTTATTCTCCTCCTTTGGATTACCCTCTCTTTGTGGGACCTAACCACTCGAATACAAACTTATCATATTAACGTGTAGTCAGTTTGCTCGGTTATTGAATTTTGTGAATATCTGTACCTCATATATTTATAGATATATCTTTCATTTGCATAAATGCTTATGAAGAAAATTGTTTCGCTTGAACTTGGTTTACGTATAATTAAGAAAGCATAAAATATATAGAAATATACTCTAGAAAAATATATTGGTAGAATGTAGCGCTTGCTGCGTCTACCATACGTAAAGAGCCCAGAAAACACATAGACTTACATGTTAGAAAATTATAGAATAAAAGAAAATCAAGCATTAGGTCTAGTCAATCGAATTTACAAAAAAAAAAAAAAAAAAAAAAAAAAAAAAAAAAAAAAAAAAATTGCTGAATGTAAAGTGTTAAGTCATATTGCTGATACTGTGTCTTGGTATATATGAGGGATGACACAAAAGAAACTGGATTTTTGTCATAAGGCTATTGATGAACCTTTTTACAAAATTACTTCAGTCACCTTCAAACTACTCTCCATTACATGCGATGCACTTGTCAGGTCTCTTTTTCCAATGTTGGAAGAATGTTTGGAATTATTCAAGTTTGATATTGTCCAGTGCCCTTTGCGAAGCTGTTTTTACTGCCTTCACATCGTCATGACGCTCCCCTTTAAGCGTTTTTTTTTCATTCGTGGAAGTAGGGAAAAGTTGCACGGGGCTAGGTCCGGCGAATAAGGAGCGTGGAGAACGACAAAGCACCTCTGAGATGCAAATAGTGGGTCACGCTGGAGCGTTGTCGTGATGCAGAAACCAGTCACCTGATCGCCAAAGTTCCGGACGTTTCCTCCTCACATCCTCTCGCAAACACCTTAAAACATCCTAGTAAAAGTGCTGGTTAACAGTCTAGCCAGGAGGTACGAATTCCCGATGCACAATTCCACGAACATCGAAAAAAACACAATGATCATCGTCTTCACATTTGACCTCACTCGCCTTTTTGGTCTGGGAGAGTTGGGAGTCCTCCACTGGCTTGACGCTTTCTTGGTTTCTGGGTCACACCCGTAATACCAACTCTCATTCCCTGTAATGACTTTGTTCAAGAAGTTTGGATCACGTGCAATCTCTGTTTTCAAGTCCTGACACACATTCATGTACATGGTTTTGTGCTCCTGTGTGAGAAGGCGCGGAACAAATTTAGCAGCAACACGTCTCATGTGCAAATCCTCCCCCACAATCCGCTGGCACGAGCTCCTACTGATTCCTGTCGCTGCTGAAATTTGGTCGATCTTTTGGCGACGATCCTATTTGATCTTTTGGCGGACCTTTTCAGTGATGTCCACATGGCGTCCAGAACGAGCTTTATCTTCAACACACATCTCACCACTTTAAAGCGCCCAAAGCACTTGAAAACCTGTGTGTGGCTTATAGCGTCCTCCTGGAAAGCTTCCTGAAGCATTTGGTGTATCTGCGTTGCAGTTTTTTAAGCAGGAAACAAGATTTCACACACTCTTTGTTGTTTTAAGGTTGCCGTAACGGCTTCTCAGAGGTAATCCGCCAACAGTCAGAGAAGCTCAGTACCACACTTGCACGTTCAGCTCTTTCTGACGCCGACTGCTCAGCTGTTTCATGAAGATCCATACTAACACCATCTAGCGTGAGAACCCTACACTACGACTACGAGTGGCAGCACCCTTAGAGTCCTGTTTCTTTTGGGTCTCCCCTCGTACACAACCTTTAATCCAAATCTTTGTTCTTCATTTCCTTCCCAGATCAAATAGCAATACATACCTAAATGAGGAAGGTGCTTTCATTAAGGGAACATTCTGAGTAACAAATTTACGACATGTGAAATATGCTGATATGACCCTTCTATTTGGTATACTGATTCAATGTTTCACAATAAATACATTTTTAAGGATAACTTTTACTGAAAATTTGAAATTCTTAACTATTAAGGCCAGCTTCTTAGGATTTGTACCTCAGATAAACTTTAGTGCATATGAGATACAGCCCAATGTTTGTCAATTTCGGTTCGATAATATGGAAAATATGGTCAAATTTCTTTCTTTTAGGTTACATCACCTAAGAAGTCCCTTGTGACAAAATAACTTAAATTTTGGTCTGATATTTTAACAATAGGTTTCCAATACATTCATTTTTTAGTTTGCCCTAGGTTTCTCAGTCTATCATTAAATTTAGGCTCAGAAACTTTTAAAGCTTTGAAGATGGGTTTTTTGACCAAAATTTGATTTTTTGTGACCTGAAGTAAAATAGGTGGGCTTAAAATGCATCTCACAATAAAACCCAGGGCAATTTCTGTTTGCTGTGTCTCTATGAACGTTTGTAGCAAGTTTCATTAGTCTAACACTAAAACTGCGACGCAAAAAGCCTTTTAAATGACGAGAAATGCTGAAATTTTCAATAGCGTAAAAATAAGGATAAAGAATTACAATTCATATATAAAACTAGCATTCACGTTACTTTCAAATAGATTTGAGCATTTAAAATAACTTACGGATGATATCTAAGCAGTATTTAGATTCAGGAACGCTTATACTATTGTATAGACTAAAAAAAGGAAAAGAGGATTTTTTAAAAATTTTCATGAAATTTCAGTCATACATGTCCCTAAAGCTAAGTGAGTAATAAAACTGAAAGCCGCACTACTTTCCTGAATCGCTCAGGCGTTTCCTCCCTTATTATTGCTTTCTTCGAATGAGACAAGTCTATGAATATTGTTGAAAATTTTGAAGAATACGGATTATGTACAGCAATGTGTTTCGTGTATGAGTTGTTTCATTTCAGATATCATTAGTGTCTGCGGTTCCGTATAATAAGAAATGCGTACATCATTTTTTTCAGATATGAATCGCTCGCCTTAAAAGTAGTTATTTTAGTCATTTTGTTATTCTCTATGACCGGAATTGATATTTACTGTGAAAACCTTAAAAATGTTATCAAGCAATATTCAGATGACAAATTTATTTTTATTTTATTTTATTTTATTTTCTTCATTTGTGCTACAACAGAGCAAAGCTCCAATTACAGTAGCTACATGAAATTTAGTTACACAAGTTTGACTAAATGCAAAACAGAAATACAAAAGGAATACAGACAAACTAAAAATACACTATATATTAAGCTATTATTGAAGACAAGACATTACAAATTGTATACTAATCAAGAAAATAAGTGATACAACAGAGTAAACAATAATTGATGAAAGTTGAATATAAAAGAAAGCTATTGCTAGAAAAGGATCGAAAATAAAATGTCGAAGTACTTGCCTTTAAAACTGTATTTATTAACAAGCGTATAAGACCAGAAAAACGTATTACTTATTTATTTGCTAAATTAATCTGCAGAACAGGTGATATAGTAGTAAGATGATGACTTTAAAACACAGAATTTAATTTTGTTTACAAATTACAAGATGCGCACAATTCCTTAAATCTTTAAAAATAAGAATAAATTTGGCACAGAAACAATTAAGAATTTATTTTATATTTTTCACCTTCCAAATATACATTTTTCAGAAATTTAAATTAGTTTTCTTAACACACAATTTTCGCATTCCAGAGTTATGGAAATTACATAAATGACTGCAAGTCCAAATAGATCTGTTAAGAGTTCAGTACTGAAATAAGAAATTACAAGTGTGAGTTGACAACAGTTGTCTTTGGACGTTGCTAAGAATGCCAAACCGAGTTCCCTATAGGATATAGTATATCACTTTTTTGTAATTTTGCGTCGTACAACGTTAAGTCAAATTGGACGATGAATAGAATGGGTGAAATGATGCTCAAATGAGCCCAGGGTGCATAGAGCTTAGAGTTTCCCGACATTCCTCTTTCAGGATAACGGAAGACCCTGGAAAAACCTTATCCAGGTAACTCACCCTGACCGAGATTCAAACTCGGGACCTCTTGAACGTGAGGCAGACATCCTACCACCACTACGCTTCCGAGGCGGGCTGTATATATGTCAGTGTTGAGGCTATTGAGCTTCAGTGACACAACGATTCATTCGCTTATCATCTTGCTCACTATTAGTAACTTATAGAGTAAGTGAGGATAAATAAAAACCACTGATCTCTTTGATCTGCCAAGTTAGTAAATAAATTAATACACAAATATAAATTGTCATTGTCGTTTCAGTCACAAGTTTTGTTGCTTAACACAAAGAGATTTTGATTCCGCTTCTTTCTCATTGTCTCAATTTTCAATCAGTTAGGTATAATTTCTAGCTTTCGCCAATGTATGACACGTTGTATGACAACTCTTCTGACGCATATTTTCCCAATACGCTTCCACGCCTTGCCATGTAGTGCTTCCCCTACAAGTAATACAGCTGTGCTTGAGAAGTTGCCGATGTAGTCGGGGGTAATGCAGCGTTAGCCGCATTACGCCATGCTATGTCTCCAAATGTCAGAATTAGTAGTGTGTTGTTACTCTATCGTAAACCTCCATCGGCTAGTTAGTTATTGGGAAGGGTTTCGGAAATGAAGCAAGTGTTCGTAAAATTTTGCAATTTCAAAAGTAATTGAGTGTGATGTTTAGTAAAATATATTTTGAAAACTAATAACTAACACAAATAACTGCTCTGTTGCTACTACGTTGGTTGCTCTGAAGGTAGCTATGTAAGTTCTGTAACGGCGATCTAGAGCTCAAAGTGCACCAGATTGGTAATAACAAATGGGTTTCCATGCAAAACTTATGTTGGACAACAGGGCCACAGAAAAGTGTTTGAATGCATACTAATGCTGGGATTTCGAGAATCGCTTTTAGGATCACCTTTGAAAGCCTGCGTTTACCTGCTTTTTATTTGTGTAGGGATTAAGAGACAATTCTTCTGAATTTAAACCGTGTTGCAGAATGCCTAAGATAAGGACTATTCTTTTCAAACATTTACTCAGAACTACAATTATTTTTACACATAATTAACATTATCATGGTCATTAAGTTGGGATTCAATATGTGGGATTGTTTTAATTTATTGTGTCACAGAAGTTAAAAATAGAACAAAAATACAGTTTCGAAGTTATATATTATTCTATACACGCTTTAGTAGCTAAGATATTACTCATGAGATAACGTTACTACAAAATCAAAATAGCATTCGTATCCATATATATCGATACACTTATATATTTTGTGAATATATTTTAGAAATACTTAGTTCTGAAAATACTATTTAAATAAAAACTCAAAGTGACCATATTATCTCACACTTATATATGTATTAAAATGGCACATAATGGAAGAACTAATCCTACAGCGCTGGATTACATCTAAAACTTACCTTTATACTTCATGGAATGGGTTGCATTTTAAAGGAAATAACACATTGCCATCTTTCCTATCCGCTAAAACAACTGCCTCTCTAATTTACTCATTACTTGTGGAGACTGATCTGTACAGTGGTATATTTTTATAGTTTGCATTATACAAACAATTGCTTACGCATACTTACAGTGTGCTTGATTATAAAATGTGTAAGCGGTTTACAGGATTTACAATTCAAGAAATCGTAGACTAAATAACTAATTATTTTCAATTTAGTGATTTACGCCAAAACACACCCTTCTAGGTATTTTCAGAGAACGTTATAGCCAGGGTTAATTGTATTTACTGCGAAACTATCAGTCAGCGTAATTGAAATTTTAAACGACAGAACTTTGTATTTATACTTTAGAAAAAAATACTTTTAGTGAATAATTTCTTTTCGTCCCTTAGTAAGAAAGATTTTGATGTGAACAATTTCAGATAAAGTCATGTAAATTGAAAGATAAGTTTGAAAAATGTTGTTGATTGTAATATTTAATTCAATTTACTATTTAAATGTTCGGTACATGGTTAAATTTTGCTAGACAGTAAATGTAAATATTTACATTGTGTGTAAGTAGATTGTAGCAGAAACCGCAGGTTTCAAAAACCATAGAATAGAGAGGGTTGATCAAGCTGTATAGGTTATTGATATATAGAATAAATAATTTAAAGTAAGAAATAAAATTTATTGTTAAAACAGAATAAGGTTTAGTGCATGCCAAGGAGTCACCTGCCCCTATTTATTTTTGAATTTATGCAACGTGCTAAGCGTTATTTGTGACTTCTGCTTTCTTGAATCCCTTATAATTAATGATTTGCACAACAGTTTATAGAGGAGGTGCAGATAACTCAGTGCATAAGTGTTGTATGGGACAGAAATCAATCGCTATAAATGTCGATTCCAAAAACATCGTTTTTACAAATTTACGAGTTTACAAATTTTTATTCATTAGCGTACATTGACGCACACATTTAAGCACGCCCCTGAAAGAACAACCTATACCATGCTTCAGTTGGCAATAACATTGGAACACAAAATGGCAGATTTACACAGTGGGACCAATTGGATTTAAATATTCAGCCAGCACGTGTTTTCGTTGTACAGCCATGTCAAAATTACTAAGAATTAGATGTTTTTCTCTTTTGTCACAAATTATGGAACATTTTAACTAATATAGTAATTGTAACGGTAGATGAAGGTGTTTTATTTGTGTTAGAACTTTCAAAACGAGGTCAAAATATTGTATTAAACTGTAAAAAGCATGTAAAGGTTAGAGGTGGGCCTTAGGTCCGCCCTTATTTATTCGTGTAGGAACCTTCCTTCGCAACGGAGGTTTGGCTAAATGGTATTATACAAATTACGTCATCACTCTGCCACTTCAATTTGGGTTCAAATGTTTCGTGATTCGTTCAAAATTCTTATTACCCTTTGTTTTACCTCTTTGGGTATATAACTTGTTATTATAATACAAATACCATTTTTATAACAGTATTGGCGTTTACAAAATACAATAAGAACCATGTTTCACATACGGCACCGCAGGCGGTGACACTGATGATACATGAGTTGAAGATGGAGCACCGGTGGAATGACATGGCGGGGGAAACCGGAGGTTTCAGAGAAAACCTGACCTGCGCCGTGTTGTCTACTACAAATCTCTCTTTGCGGTCGCCTGGGATCGAACCCGGGCCGCCTTGGTGACAGCCAAGCGGTCTAACCACTGAGCCACGGCGCGGCCACATCGGTATTGTGCTTGACCTGTTCAACTATTTTTCAAACCTTTCACAAATGCAAAGTGAAGTATACGATTTAAGCATGAAACAAAATCTATTACACTTTGTGTCGTCAACATTCTGCTAAAAATGAAAGCCAATAACGTAACATGGTTTACAACACCTAATACGGCAAAAATAAGAAGGCTCAAAGTTAAACATGATCCCTAATTGAAGGTAAAGATAGCCCATAGTTTCCCTTTGAAGGGCAAGGACCTCTCCAGCCTGACGGCAGGGTGAGCTCAGCACAACTTATATGGTGGGCTAATCCCTGTAGATACCTAATTATCCGATTGTCATTCTTGTGTATTTGACTCACAAGGGAACGAGTAGCACAAAATACACACAATAAAGACTTGGAGAAAATAAAATAACAAAATACCAAAACAATGTGACGTCATTTCAAACCTAGCCTTTGCATCATCATACATATGCCAGCAGCTAACTAACGCACTCGGCAAGCTGTTACGTATTCTATATCGCTATTTGTGAAAACACATTTTATCACCTTGGTAGTATTATATGCATGGAAATCCGTCTTTTATTTAAGCTTTTCAGAACTGCTTGGTCCTCATTCAAGGCTGTAAGTATTAATGCTCGTTGCGATAATACTGATTAGAAGGTCAGAGCTGCTATAACGGCTTGTATGCTAAAAGGGTAAATGTTTTCACATTAGACTTAAACTGCGGGTTGCATAGATAAGAATAAATAGGGGCAGTTGACTCACCTGGTATATCTGGGCGCACAGTTTAACAAGGGTATCAAGGACTGAATATGAAAACAATGGAACAATGGGAATGAGCATGCCAGAGACAGACAGGCGCCGGGCTGTAATTCACCACCCTGTGAGAAAACACATAGGCTGTGGTACCTTATGGCACCAAGGGTCATACACCCCTGAGAGGGCTCTACTTAGCCGATGCATAATGCGAGAATATTTGGAAGCACCAAAAGGCTAGCTTCCAATAAAAATATCGTACATTACGTAATAGGCGTTATATAGGTAAGGCACAGAAGTCAGGGGCAGATAGACAAGCCCGTTTCGGTAGCGTGGTGGTAGCATGTCTGCCTCACGTTCAAGAGGTCCCGAGTTCGAATCTCAATCTGGGTTACCTGGATAAGGTATTCCCGGTGTTTTTCCTTATCCTGAAAGACGAATGTCGGGTAACTCTAAGCTCCATGGACCCCGGGCTCATTTGAGCATCATTTCACCCATTCTATTCATCGCCCGATATGACTTAAGGTTGGAGGACGTAAATTACAAAAAAAAAAAAAAAAAAAATTGACAAAGTATCCTAGGAACAAGGGGGAGAACCTGAAGTGATGTAGAGAACACTTCTTACTTAGGTGAGGTGCAGTGAAGTCTCCTTCATAGGAAGCGGTATAGTTAAGACGACGCTTGGTCATTCAACGCGGCACAGCAAAGACGCTTCTTCCTGTGCCGTGGTACAATTAAGACGCAGTTCTTCGTGGTTAGACACAGTTTCGTTTAGGGTTAGATAGTGAGTTACTGATATCGCTGCACTTAAGCGTGGTGGACAGAAGAACACGCACAGTTCCGCAGGACATAGCGGTAGGAATAGAAGTCGGGAGAAAATGTAAAACTACGAAACGCAACGAAGAGAGAGAGAGAGAGAGAGAGAGAGAGAGAGAGAGAGAGAGAGAGAGAGAGAGAGAGAGAGAGAGAGAGAGAGATATGAATACGACCATGTCAATGAATAGTGAAGAGAAGAGGAGATAAACCAGAATACCTAATCCTTGTTTCACATAAGCTTGCCCCGTATCTCTTAACGGTCACGTGACCTTATCACCTCTCATTGGCTGCTATTGCAGTATAGACTGTTGTGCGGTAAAAATTAGTTCGTTATTTAACATGGTGACATATTTTTTATGCTAGAAGGGAATTGTCAAATTTATATTTTCGTAACGGTTTTGATTAAATACATTACGCAACATAGTTGATTTATGTGAAATGCATGTTCATTCTTAAACGAAGTAAAGAGGAGGTTCCTTTGCTCTCAAGCACATGGCACGATAACACGTGATTTAGCCATAGTGATCACATATTTTTATATGACTTTTATCACTCACCTTGTTTTGAACTGGATTAGTCATATATCGCCATTCGAAGGTGTGTTGTGCCGAGTGCGAGAGCCAAATTATTTTATTGATCGTTTATTGCGCGTGTACTTATTCTATGTATAATGGAAGAGTCTACCGCCAGTTTTTCGCTGAAACATCTCAAGGGAAAACCTTTACAAAGCGGCGAAGAAAGAATTGTGGTGCGTGTGTTTAATGCACTCACAGAGAAGAATACGCCTTTGTCAGTGAGAGAAGTCGAACGGCTGTGCTCTGAACTTACAGGTGTGTTAGATGCGTAGGAAAATCGCGACATGAAATTGAGACGACAGGAAAACTTGCCACTCCAGGGGCGATATTGCTGTGTGGCAAAGACGTTATTTAAGGACAATCAGATTGTACCGGGATACAAATTGCAAAATATACAACCTTGACGAGACTTGGGTGAATGAAGGACACACGACAAGTATGGCGTGACACGACTTTTAGGACTGAAAGACAAGTAGTTTTGCAAGGTATTGCTGGTTTTAAAACATCGCAGTGGAAATGGCCAAAGGTCTATCATTATAAACTTGTTTCAGTTTCATTGCTGATACATTCAGTTTAAACTTGCTCAGTTTCATTATAAACTTCATTATTTTTGCATGCCTTCATATTCTTAATAGTATGATTTTATCTATCTTCCTGACAATTATTATGACATTTACAGCAGTTTTAAATGTGACTGGAAGGAACCACCTGTGACCTATGGCGCGAAAGCATTAGCCAATTAGGATGAGGGGGAGGTAGTTGCACGTGGAGTGATACATGTCAGCGGGGAAAGGGTATATGAAACAGAGATTAAGTATCATTGACATCTGCACTCGGAGCTAGAGATCTCACTGCTCGCAACCACCTGACGCCCCCGACATCCCAAACTAGCTGGGGAAGAAAGCCTCGGTTATAAAACCCAATTCCTCCACCAAACTATCCCGCACTAAGATGATAATTACAAACATGTTGAAGGTGGCTGCTTTTTTCTCAGCCATTTTACAATTTCTCTCGCTAATTTGGGTGCAACTTACACTAGTATTAATATAAATACCTACACACTTTCTTCTTCATCCTCTGTCTGGTATCTTTTTAACATCATAATATATCTACTGCCCATTAAATTTTACAAAGTCCGATTATTATGTGTAACTTATGTAAATATAACCCATCTGACCGTCCAATATGTTACAAGCTTCATCGTCCTTTTCATTATTCTAGTTACATAAAAGCCTCTTCCTCTTGTCATTCAGCTATTATTTTTAGTAATGGCTGTACCTTTATTTCTATTCGGAGATAAAACCTACACTTATTCAACGATAAATGAGAGCTACAATATCATTACTAGATAAAGCATAATACATAGCATTGGCATTAGCAATTCTGATTTAACTAAATTTATTTTTACTATAGGTTTCTCTGATATTTAGCAAACTCAATCAGTCTTTTCCAGCTTCATTCAACATCAGTCCTTGTTGACCATTGAGCATGGGAATGAAAATAACAGCATACAGTTCCCCTGACCTTCGACATTATCTGCGTCAGGAAGCAGTGTAATACGATATCTATAGGTTAAATTTAAAAACAAATCGAATTTTAGGTGAGAGCATTTAAGCATTTCAATAAGGGCATTAGACATTAATTCATAACATTTTGATCAAAATTATAATATTCAATGTAGTTCCACAGAATTTAATTGGTTCCCTTTCATTTAATTCTATTCTATTATACTCCCATTCTATTCTGTTCTGCTCTGTTCTATTCTGTTCTATTCTATTCTATTCTATTCTGTTCTTTTCTGTTCTGTTCCGTTGCATTCCATTCCATTCTATTAAGATTGCTCCACGGGATGCAATCATGTTATTTTTGAATAAAATTTGTTCAATAGAATCTTAACACTACAATAAAAAGCCTTATCTCGTTTCTCTACTCACTCTGTTAAAACTATTCCTAAACTCTTATTCTTTCATTGATGTCAATTGGTGTAAATGTTTATGCACACCGTTTGCTAAACATTTATTCAAAACTATAACGAGGATAGGAAATTACAGTTAAATCTTTTAAGAGTTAGCCACAATGTAATGGCTTTGGCGGTTTGTTCCTTTTGCAAGGCCAGGATATTAAAACAGGCAGAATAAATGACGTCACATTTGAGAAATGTATAAGTATTTGAAAATACGAACCAACAAGGAATAACTCGAAAACCATTATTTAAAAAAATATTTATCATAAATCGTGTGCTTGAAAAAACTCAACATTTTTCGTATAGTAAGGCTTTGTCTGTCTTAAGGACTACAAGTTCTGCAAACGTCAACCAGAAAGAAGAAGAATTCAGTAAATTCCAGATATACGTTCCATTTTTCATCTAAAGTCTTTGTTATTTAAACCATTCAAGTTACTTTGCAGGAAATTAAATTCCTCGAAAAAATTTCATGTAAAAAGTGGTTTGGGGTGAGGTGCTCTCTGTTAAATTTTTATACCCCATTCTTGAACGATTCTAAGCTAAATTACCAAGATTGGTCTTCAATAGACTTTTCGCTTTTAAATATGCTGGCAACATGCAAACATTCTAACCTTTTTTTGTTAATCTTTTGGTTTCAGGGATCCGAAAACATGTATTTCCAGTGAAATGTGGATATTAATTTTTTGGTAAAATTTAATGGTATCTCTATCCTTAGTATACAGGATAGGGAAGATAAACATTTAACAATCATATTTTTAATTGTCATATTTTATGAGAAAATAAATATTTAATATAATATTCTGATTTCTTACTTATTATTTACAAAATATGAATATTAATGATTATTAACACTACACACTTTAATATATTTCTTCATCCCATTATCTCCGATAGTTTTTCATTTGACAATAGGAATACGCAAAGAAATGAAAATCCCAGGGGAGAGACGTTATAACTATATTACTTTTGTTACACAGCTCCTGACTTGTTTTCTAAAAGGTATTTAGTTTGTAAGCAATTGCTTCATCCCAATTTTGGCGTTTAACATTTCTAAGGGTGTTTCGCATGCCTTGTTCACTAATATTTAAAGCAAGTATCGTTTTACTAGGTTTTTATTTTAAATTGGGCTTTAACACTGCAATTATTGACTGGTAAGCTTATTCATGTTATAATGAATTGATAATAGAACAATTCCACGTGTTAAATTCAGTGCACAATGTCGAAGCAAGTACTCTAACTTGCCAAGGAGAAGTAGTAATTTTATTCAATCAGTCAAAAAAAGTCGATTATCTTAATTTCTGTTGGAGCAAGACGTCCAAAAGTCATACTGTAAATACAACTATGAAAGGGTAGAGCCAGACTGAAAAATTCAGTTCCATAGCTGGGATTTAAAACAAGGATCTTCTGGTTTCCGCCCAGCCGCTCTAAATCATTGTGCTTCTATGTCCAACATGCCAACATGACTTTAACCTTTCCAACTGACTCGTGTTTTCGTGGTAAACCACTAGGAGTTCTCATAAACTCATGAGACAACTACCTTAATGGCGACTTGCTATACTGTAAGTACTTTAAGGCCCATTAAGGTAGTTGGCTCATGGGTTTATGAGAACTCCTAAGTGGTTTACCGGGAAAATACGAGTCAGTTGGAGAATTTAATGTCATATCGGCACGTTGGCCATAGTAACTCAATGGTAGAGCGGCTGGACGGAAACCAGAAGATCCGTGGTTCAAATCCCAGCTATGGAACTGAATTTTTCATTCGTACTCTACGTTTCCATAAATAAACTGTAAGCCAGTTTTGAAAATTATAAGAATAACTGCGTTCTTAAAATTTGGCAGGTGGGGGGGGGGTAAAATTGTTTTCATTTGCAAAATGGAATTGACATTGGGCAACATGTGTGTAGAAACTTCGTAGATTAGGTGGTATTATAAAAGAGCAAGTTTGTCCAAAATTCATCGCCTATCTGTGTTGTCTGTCTCTTCTAGAGGAGTATTAGTGTTATTCTTAAAGACGGTGATTAGGTTACATTTATCTCTTGCCACTCGCTGTAACGAAATTTAGGCTTAAAATATCAGTGACTAATGGCAAATTGCTCTTATTATTATTCTAAACCGTAAAGTTATTGATACGTCAGAAGTGTGGACCGACTGAGTCATTAGTTAGCGCTTCTTTGTCTGCTTTTCAGAAACACTTTAATTCTATGTCCTGAAAAATTGGGTAATTCATTGTTAATTTATCAGCTAATGGCATTAAATTTTGCAGCCAGCTTATCTGGTACTCTGTTTTCTTACGTCCACTCCGATTACATCTAGACTGGACTTGTCTACGCTACAGAGGGCATTCGGCACGGAGGTCCAAACTTGATCTACTGTAGCTATGTGGGGCATCCCCGGGAGGAAGGATGAGGCGAGAGGAGACAGAGGTGGCCGTTTCAAGTAGGCACATCAGTGAAGAGGACATTGTTCATACACTTTACAAGTTAGAAACTCATCGGTCAGCCAGTACAACCGGCATCCCAACCTACTTCCCGCAGGGGAGGGGATCCGTCCCCTTCAGCTGCCGTGGTGCGGGCGCTGCGGGCCCCTAGCTCTCGTGGTACCTCTGACGTTGCTAGAGGAACCTGGGCCGAACATTCGAGCCCCTCCCTGATAGCGAGTTGTTTGGTTTGTGTTGGACTCGAGGGGGGCAGTGGTTCCCGATACCCGTGGGAGATCGGATACATCTCCGGACGAGGTTGAGAGAAGCCATTAACATTCCCACGTACTAGCCTGCAGAGCTAGTAGAAGGTGTGCTAGATCACCAGGCGGCCCCACCGAGGTCATATCGCTAGCCTTCCTATTTTGGAGTTGGCGCGCGTAAGTGGCGTATCCACTTCCATCCCGTCTTGATTCCGTAGGACTAGATGGGAGGGAGGCTTGTTAGTATCTAGGTCTTGGTCTGTAGAAAGCCCCACGGAGGCGCCGGGCGCCTTATCGGGAGGGCTCGGTAAGTCCCTGGTCGAAGGAGGCTCGGGTCCTTGCTCCTATGGGTCCAGGACTAATTGGAGTGCAACTTCTGATATTAACATCCCAACCTACTCCCCGTAGGGCAGATCCATTCCCTTCAGCTGCCATCGTGCGGGGGCAGCGGACCCCGAGCACTCGTGGTAACTCTGACGTTACTAGACGAACCCCAGGCCGAACATTCGAGCCCCTACCGATTGAGAGTCGTTCAGATCAGGTTGGACTCGTTAGGGCAGTGGCTCCCGATACCCATGGAAGATTGGATGCCTACGGTCAGGCTCCGGCAGCCCGGATGACGCAGAGGGTTGCCTAAGAAGTGTCGGGTGCTTGCCCGCAGAGCAAGTAGTTTGTGTGTTAGATCACCGGCAGCTCCACCGCAGCTTTTGTGTAGTCGTCGCTGCGGGGTTGACGCGAGTAAGTGGAGTATCCACTTCCACCCTGTGCAATCACAGGGTGGGCTTAATCTAATCGTGTTCCCCTTAAACCAAACAGACCGTGGAAGACTAATAAGAGTAGAATACAATCTGGTATTTAAAATATGTACCAGGTTATAGAATTAAGTAGCCGAGAAGGCTGTTTTTAATGTTAATCCCAAACCCGGACCTTCCGAATGTTAGCTACAGACGAAACCGCTTAAGCTATCCCGCTCGGCATACATTTGGAAAAACATCCGAAAGTTTACCACTTTAGCAGCCTTCACCAGATTCTTCAATTTAGAGATATTGGAGGTGGCATTAAATATATTGTACAGAGGAAGACGTTTTCAGCTTCCAAGCAGAAATTTAAATTGCTATGTACTTAATATATGTTTGAACTAGAAATCTTTATATAATTAATTTAGAAAATATGTGGGGTTTAATAACATTAAAATCAGCTTAAAAAATTTTCCTACTTTTGTCCACAAGAATTATCTGGCGTATATAACTGGTCCCTGAATTAGAACATAAAAAATCTAACCTGGTGTGCAGAGGCGTTGTCCACATTTTCTGTAGGTTGTTTTAAATTCTTACACTTGAAGTGTTTACTACATACGAGCGAATATGCAGGAGACGTCCCATAAGACAGCGCCGGCCTATAAATTTCAGGCCCACTCTGTTTTACTCGCTCATAGCAAGTGCAGGTGTGAGGAAATGGGTTTGCAGCAGTTATCTCTACGTATGCTATGAAAAATTACGTTTTATATTAAAACTGTTACACAGGGAGGCTCATAATAATCCACTAGAAAGCCGCATTAGCCCTCCCTGTCTATTTACTTAGCACTGCTGAGCTACAGTGCATGTTGAGTTGCGTAACCTATTGTAAAGGTAATATAGTCACCTTTACGTGTTACACAAAGCGCTGAACATATGGAAATACATTTTTATTTATAAAGAACACTGTTTGAGTTTTTACATATTTGTTTGAAAATGATCCAAAATTAAATGCAGTTTGTATTTAAATATCTGTGACAGTTATACAATGTAAGCTTAGCATAAGCACCACCTTGATGTATTGTTTGTTCATTAATATGCTATTTAAATATATTTGCTATTCACATCCATTATATAATCAATGTGAATGAATGATTAACTAATATTTTATGCACGTACGGCAAACTCCCAATTCTTCCAATGTGGGTATTTGTTTCTGTATTAATTGGGATTCTTTATACAGAAAAATGCATTACTTTCGTTCTCTTTAGAAACAGGCTTTCTCTGTTTGTCATGATATGTGTCAAAAATAAGCAGATCTCGTGACAAATGTGTACATTTTCTTTGTTAAGGGCCTGTCTGTTTCCTGAAATTCGAAAACAAGCTCAACACTTTGTTACTCAGTGCACCACATTGTAAAATTTGAGATATATGATGATGATGATGATGATGATGATGATGATGATGATATATAAGGGCGCTCAACTACAGCGGTCATCAGCGCCCTTTAAAAAACTAGTCATGGCAAAAGCCAGGTATAAAACTTTCTAAAAACTATAGAAGTGTAACAAAACCTATTAAAATACACGTACATAAAGACATCAATCAAAACCTACTAAAAATTTCGTTCACTAAATCCTAAACTATAAACTAGACAAGAATCTAAAGGCTGGCCCCTTAGCTCAGTCGCTAGAGCACCTGCCTGCCGTGCTAGGGGTCCCGGCATTGGGGGTGGGGATTTTTCTCCGACCAAGATAATTCCCCATCTTCTCCAGAGTCTGGAAGTATGAATGAGAGAGTGAATGTGTGCGTGATATAATGATTAAAAACTAAAGATAACGAGTTAACACCTTCGGTATGTTCCAAAAGGAGAACGGCCGCCGATATGACCATAGCAGTTAAAGGCGAGGTATAAGCCATGCAAGCCATGTACATAGAAAAGTCTCCTCCTTACGTGCTGCAGACCGCTGCTTTACAATACTGTATTATTATGTGTATAGGATCCGTCCTGGCCGATTGATTAGGGGTAGGTTAGTCCTTAACCTCCCGTTTAGGCGAAGCAGAAGCCAAAGTGTTGTATTAGAAATGCGCAGCCTCCCAGAATTTAGGAAAATACTGTTACGAGCTCAGATACGCATCCCTCAACCTCCAGGACAAACCTTTCCACCGACACGGGTCTCCACGCACGGCCTACACGTGGGTGGGCCTGTTGACCATCTCCCTCAACCACGAAGAGGAGCCCACACGAGGGAGACTGTTTGCTCGGGTCCCCGGGTTCGTCAAACCCGTACCTACATACCGAAGTAGGCCCCTGGGGGGAAAATTACTTGGACATTTTCCGCTTTCTCTTTCGATTTTCTTGAACTAGTTTATCTTGAACTAGTTTATTATGTCCTCCAACGTTAAGTCAAATCGGATGGTGATTGAATTAATTGGTTGAAATGATGCTCAAATGGGTCCAGGGTCCAATGAGCTTAGAGTTACCCGACATTCGTCTTGAAGGATAAGGGAAAACCCCGGAAAAACCTTATCCAAGTAACTCACCCTGACCGAGATTCGAACTCGAGACCTCTTGAACATGAGGCAGACTTGCTACCCTCTGCGCTACCGAGTCGGGCAGTTTATCAATGGCAGGACGTGAAGTCTGGAAAATTTGTAAACGAAGGCTGCATGTTAGATTGTGATTCGACAAGGTGCTTCGGGGTTTGGAATTAGCTAATTTCATAACAGAAAAAAAAAATTGTTCGCTCACATATTTCGAGCCAAACATACACAATGTCCGTGCGTCAAATGGATATAACCTCGGAAATCTGGTTTAGGGGACATTCTTGTAAAAATCAGCTTGTGTGTATATTTGTCCTTCAATAAATTGTTACACTGTAAATTTAACACTTCCATTTGGTACGTGACAGCTACATTGTTGTCGAGTGCGCTACACCTGAGTCAACTGTATTCACAGCGCCATTTATATAGGCAACTTGGTGCTACACGGCTTTTGCCTGACGTCACACGCACTGCAGGCCTCGCTCCCGGATGAAATACGTCACAACTCTCGAAGCTGTCTTCCTCTGTACCACCTGTCTGACAGGCGAACGAATGGTTAGGATAGTTGTAACTAGTCAGAATAAAAGAGAAATTTAGTTAAGGGTTCACGTAGATTTTTATTTAATGTAGCTTAAGTTAGGAATAACCAGTGTGTTTGTGTTTTTGGATTATATGGCTTTTTTATTTGGTCGAGGTATTAGCCTTAACACATATAAGATTATCATAAATTCCCTATATTTAAGAGAAAATGTGGACAATAAAGTTTATGCCGCACTTATCCTTGATGTCAGTTCTATTGTCGACTTTGCTGGAACAATTGCTCATCGGCGATATACACCCATTTACTATTCTGTTAATGGTTGGACTTATTTGCGCTCTAGTTTAAACACACATACACAAATTTAAAACCTGAGTAATACTTCCAGACTCCTAAACTTTAGCAGGGATAAGAAATAATCCAGGCAACGAGAAATTCCCATGTTCTGCCGAGAAACAAACCCGGAAGCTCTGGATTAAAATTTACCTTTATTCTTTTGGGCTTATGATTCTACAACGTATTTCATACTTAGTCCAAAATCCCAGGTTTATACGACTAAGCTGCAGTATTTATAAGTGCCCCCCGAGTTCAACTCTCGGTTGCTGCATTGCAAATGGTCGTAGGTTTAAAGTCAGTTTTTTTACTGAGTTAAAATTCGCGGTTGCGGATAAAGTAGGTTCTAGATAAATAATTCATTTTCCAAATTTTCCCTTGTAGCTGGTATGCAATAGCGGAATTGAAAAATGATTGAGGCAGTGAAAAATATATAGACATCAGTGATAAAGTAGGAAGTTAAGGTTTGGCATGATTTATAATACGAGTAATATACTTAAGTGGTGTAAGGAATGGATACATTAAGGGAAGATGTACAATGTGTGAAAAAAGATAGTACTTGGCATTTTATTTGTGATTTTCAAAAGAAAAACATTGGAGATATTGCATAAGTGGGAAAATATACCAAATGTAATAAGAGGCAAAATAATCTTGAATCTAAGGTCAGAAGAAAACATAATAAAACTGAGAAAATTGATTGGTAAGGTAAGACAAAAACAGCGAAGACTAATGAGAACAACTAGGAAAAATAGCATAAGATATAAAGGGAAACAAAAATCTATACCCCAAGTTTTAAAATGCTCCATGCAACCTGGGTTAATTATAATAGGGCAAGGAAAAATGCAACTCCAAAAACATTATGCAAGATTTTGTATTTATTGTATACTAATTATGTGATATATGTATAAAGCTTTACATGTTAGATATTGTAATAAGAAGTGGGAAATAAACTATCTATAGTGGAACTTGCTATGTCAGAGCTTATAACCATATTTTGCTCTTTCATAATCCAAATAATAGCCTACCTTTAAAGTAACAATTATACGGATTACACAAGAACCTTTCGGCTTGCAGTTTCGTGTGGAGAATTTAGTGTCATGTTGGTACGTTGGCCATAGTAGCATAGGGGTTAGAGCGGCTGGACGGCAACCAGAAGATCCATGGTTCAAATCCCGGCTATGACATTGACTTTTTCAGTCTGACTCTGTCTTTCCATACTTTAGCCTAGACACGGCCAATGTGACAGAACAACTAATTTCCAATCCGCATTTACCTTTGCTGTGTTAGGAAATTAATAATTTTTGACATACTGCAATGTCTATCCATTTTACGTTGATTACGTTATTATTTGATGAATAATTTGATAATTGTTATTTTCCAACGTGAATTGGAGCTTGGCAGCTAAGATCCCTATTACTTGAGAGGACAAATTCTTATTGCTTTATTCTTCCCTTATTACGTGTTACACCCATTATTTGTTAGCTTATCAGAAATGTTTAAAATGAACGAACAGGTGCGTCAGAATCATATTAATTAATGACACTTTTCTTTATAGGCTATATATAATATAAAATTAATTACACAATTTCTTGAAGATCAAACCTGCGCTCCAAACTACCTCTTCCGTGAAAAAATCGTTATCTCTGTGTTTATTGATACTTTTTCTAACGATTTTGATGAAAGTACCACATGTTTAAGGTGTTTGCATGAACTATTCGTTTTAAATTAATTTTGTATAACTTGTGAACCAAGGAGCAGAAAAACTTAAATGCAAATATTATGTGCACTTCATTAGATGACTCATTTGATAATAAATTGCTTCTTGATTTAATTTACCATTTCCGAGCTATTCTTTGTTGTAGGTTTAAAATTTTAATTGTGACTAACAGTTACCATCCCGATGCTTAATAGTCGTACGTGGTGGATCCGCTTAGGTTAGTGATTGTTCTCTTTGATATGCTTTCAATTACAAACACGCTTTACAAATACTAAGTCGCTGGACTCAAAAGGCGAGATTTAACTATAAAATGGTTTGAAAGTCTTTGAAAAAAGTTTTATTAATATGTCTGTGTGTCCTTAAGCGTATATTTTGGCAGTATAACTGGAAAACAAAAATTAATCTTTGAATTTAAGCAGAATGACTTGAAAATAGGTGACATGAAGCTTTTGAGGGAATTTTTGGCGCTCTAATGTACATTTGCATCGAAAGGTTTTGAAATTATTTCTATTTTCTCAAAGATGACTATCGATTTTTATTTAAATACCACATTTTTATGTTTTTAAGATCAATGACATATGATCTTAAGTTATTTCGTAATGGCCTCGGAAGTACTATTGAATATTATTAATTACACTGGGAAACAATGAAAATGTTTCGGGCTTAAAAATAGTGAATTTGCATGTATTTCCATCTGCTAAGTTCAAAATCATAATAAAAATGATAGATTAGCTCTTGTTTTGATGATAAAGTTACATTTCATATTTTAGATTGAAGACTTTTTTGGGAATTTTTTGGGAGCTGGCACACTTGTCAAATAACCAAACACAATCAGAGAGAAATCTTGGAAAATAAGTGATGCAAAAGTTAAGGAAGGGATTTTTGTCGGAACACATATGACAAATTTTAAAGGATCCTGTCTTTGACCAAATTTTGGAGGGGAAATGAAAGGAAGCTTGGGAAGCCTTCAAGGGTGTTCTATATGGATTTTTACACAACAAAGGAGATGACAACTACAAGCATTTGGTGACAGTGCTCCTGCAAAATTATCGTAACCTTGGATGCAACATGTTCCTTAAGATCCATTTTCTCCACTGCCAACTAGATTTTTTCCCTCCTAGTTGTGAAGCTGTTAGTGATGAACATGGGGAGAGATTCCATCAGGATATTTCTGTTATAGAACAAAGATATCAGCGCCGTTGGAATAAAGTAATTATTGCGGATTACTGTTGGTCTTTGTATAGGGATTCTGCTGAACTCCATCACAAGAGGCAAGCTAACAGACGACGAAGTCAATAGGCCACCACATGATTCTCTACAGAGACGACTATCTGTGAAGTATGTTTCCAGAAATTTAGAACTCTTAGGATGTAATTATCAGTTACAAAAATAAAATGCATTTTCATTGTTGTTAGCATTTTGTTGTTGTTGTAATTTACGTCCTCCAACGATAAGTCATATCGGACGATGAATGGAATGGCTGAAATGATGCTCAAATGAGCCCGGGGTCCATAGAGCTTAGAGTTACTCGACATTCGTCTTTCAGGATTTGGGAAAACCCAGGAAAAAAATTATCGAGGTAACCCACCCTGACCGAAATTCGAACTCGGGACCTCTTGAACTTGAGGCAGACATGCTAACACTACGCTCAATCCATTAATATGTAATACTTCCACCTTGTATAATCATATAAACTAGAGCTAACAAAAATTTTCATTGTCATATTTGTTTATCTCAACCCAAAATTAGTAGGAATTGCCTAATGAAATGCCCGAAACATTTAGAAATTATTTTTTGTTACCCAGAGTCAATTTTGCGTAGCTATTCAATCGTTACAAAAGGCAATCCTAAGGCAATCCTTCTATAGGATATAGCCCGCCTCGCTAGCGTGTTGGTAGGATGTCTGCTTCACGTTCAAGAGGTCCCGAGTTCGAATCTCGGTCAGGGTGGGATACCTGGATAAGGGTTTTTACGGGGTTTTCCCTTATCCTGATAGACGAATATCAGATAACTCTAAAGCTCTACGGACCCCGCGCTCATTTGAGCATCATTTTACCCATTCCATTCATCGTCCGATATGATTTAACGTTGGAGGACGTAAACTAAAAAAAAAACTAAAAAAAAAAAAAAAAAAAAACCTTCTATAAGATAAGCTAAATATCATTCAGGCATACAATTTCTTAACCTTTTTGGTTTAACCATTTTCCAAACATAAATACTATTGGGTTGAATTTGAAAATCGTAATTATTTAATGAATTAAGAAGTCATTTAATATATTTTTTCTGCTTTTCCTTGAGGTCATGGTATGATCGTGTAACTTCCAAGCTATTACATAGCCAGAGACTCTTAAAAGCTTTGTATTATTTCACCTATGGAATTAACAAAAATCAAGTGAAATATTATGCTTTTTGAAGAAGCGCTTTCGTAGGCTGTGTACAGAAGGTCATGTAAGCGTGTCGCATAATATGTTAAATTTATGATTATGTTCTTAAAATGTAAGTTTTAGTAGTAAATTTAACCACATGCAAGCTCAATTTTCTCAGAATTCGGTTTTTTGACACATACTCAGTGACCATTCTTCCTGTCTCCTGCACATACCTTGGCAATTTCAGTTACTGAGGATATCATATTCCATTTTTCCACAGCAGCAGAGAAAACGCTGAAATAATTGAACGTGTTAGGAAATGGGAAATGCAGCCCCGGGGAACTAAGACTTCCTTTGTCAGCCCTTTCTAATAGTAAAGCAAAAGGCGTACTTTTGTCTCGCACGATGTAACAAGCAGGTCAAGGTGACCTATAACGAGCTGCCCCTACGATCCAATCATGGCACATGCTTGGTCCTTTTGTGTTCATTTCTCCTCTCAAGTGAAATTAGGTGGCATTCAGTAGAGCCAATAATGATGCAAACACGTGTTTGCGATATACAGAGGAGACATATCCTTGATTGTAAATTGGCATAATTGCAATGATATAGAATACGTAAATCACACTTTCAAATTTGTAGTGCAACGGGTTCGGAACGCATTCTGCTTTGACATTTGCATGACTCAAGTTCGAAGTTCTGTCGGGTACTGTCTCGTACTTGAAGATGCTGTAATCACTTGTTACCTATATCAAGAATGCATATAACACAATAATAAAACATGTCCGCTTATTAGCTGGATTTTATTTCAGATTCCAAAGTGTGAAAGAGGCTAGTTATTTTTCTAAATTTCATGTTTGAAATTTTCTTAACTACCTCTACCAATACCCTGCTAATCAGTGGGAAGCTAAACTCAATGTCCTCACACGATACCTCCCGTACCCTTCATGCAATGTGACAAAGATTCAGCGTTTCGCCAAAAACCATAATAAAGGCTGCTTGGAAGTTTTCGCCCCTTTGATATAAAATTGTCTTGACCCGTAAATTGGCGCCAGTAATCATTTGTAACATTTATTTTTGATTGGTGGTTTTAACAAGGTTTGTTAAAATAAAGTTACATTATCTATTTTACTAACCTGAGCAGCCAAAGCAGAACTTTTAGTGTCGTCCATCCTGAACAAAGGCTCGCCCACTCAAGAGAGCGAACAAAATGACCTAAGTAAAATTTAAAAACCAGTCTTCCCTTTTCGTGCACGCTTCCACACAGTCAATAATGTAGCCAGTCTAAGGATCACACAAGCTCTACAAAACTAATTTTGTAAGTCAAGTGCGCCACAGTATTCCCTATCATTGTGACTTCTAACACGACGGGGATCCCGATGATTTATTGGGCCTCAGGATCTGGGAGGAGGGATGAGACGAAAGTATCTACAGGCGGCCAGAATGTATCATAGGCGGCAGTACAGCCAAGTTGGGTTCCAAACTGTTGCAGGAAAGTTTTCAGTGCGACGAAGTTCCAGATCGCCATAGGAGTCCACATCAGATCCGGCTGATCAGTCAGTCCCCCTCGAACAGCAGACGGCGGTCCACAACGCCTCCCTTCAGCCAAGCATCACATTTTCAGAGTGCAAGCGCCACCGCCCCGCTGCAACCTCGTGAACCCTTACTACCTAGAAAGATTGGATGGAGAGAATGAAATGAAAAAAAAAATTGATATGGATGTAACGGAATTGGGGATGCAATATAAATATCCTTCCCAGCATTCGAAATAGTAATCCGAGAAAACCCGGGAAAAACTCAGAGGTAAGAAGATCGGCCGCGGGAATTCATCTTACGACCTGTCGAATGCGGGACACACACATTACCGCCCAAGCCATGTTGCTCAGTGTTCTCTACTAATAGTTTTTCGATAATTTATTTAGCTATTAGTGATAATATATGCCCGCCTCGGTAGCGCAGATGGTAGCGTGTCTGCCTCAGGTTCAAGAGGTCCCGAGTTCGTGTCTCGGCTAGGGTGAGTTACCTGGGTAAGGTTTCTTCCGGGGTTTTCCCTTATCCTGATAGACGAATGTCGGATAACGCTAAGCTCCATGGACCCCGGACTCATTCGAGCATCATTTCACCCATTTCATTTATCGTCCGATCTGACTTAACGTTGGAGGACAAAAATTGCAAAAGAAAAGTGATACTATTCTGAATATTAACCAGCATATTGTCTTATTACTCCACTACCTGTTATATTAAACTCCACGCCGCGATTTTCAAGTGGACGCAATGATTTTACTTACTGAAGCTACCCAATAAATAGAGGAGCACCTTTGTTTGGTTTGTTTGTGTTTTAATATTAATCAACTCTTTTAAAGGTGTATATAAAGTCATTCAATTCAAGAAGCACAGTAAAATTGTTCATAGCTCTTGCCACACACTCCATGAATAAGTGGTTTCTTCAGTAACACTTTCCCTTCTTGAGTTCTATGGTTCGCATTTCCTTTGCGTGCGTCTTGAACCGTGTGAGATCTTTGAAGTGCCTCTATTTTTAAGATGTACTTCTTTAAGACCCAAATCCTTTCATCAGTCTTTACACTACGCAACTCTCGCAAACGTTGTCGGTGTTTTCATTTCTTCCCTTTCCTAGATGACTGTCTCCAACCGACCATTAAGTATTTGCTTCTTGGAGTAAGTTTCCTTCTTCCAATCAAATTAATAATTGATATCTTTCTCTATCTTCTGTGTAATATTAATTTTTCTGGAAGCCACTCTCTTGAAACTCATTTTTGCGTTATTATATCAAATAAAATAAATGTAATTCAGTTTTGCTTTCTGGAAAAATAATTCTCATAAACCAATAGCCCATAATCCCATAATCCAGTAGGGTTATAACAAAATATTTCCTTCAACTTTGAAGCGATGCATCTCTTATATATCCCTCTAAATTGATACCGAAATTAACGGATTGAAATAAGTAAATAATCATGATGGATTTCAAAGGAATGTTGGTTTTTTGTTACGACACGTGCAACGGCAGTTGAGTAGAATAGCAGTTGGGGTGAATAGTTGTTTTAACAAAAGAAACCTAAGAAACAGTGTCCTTAGCAGAGTTCTAAAGGGTAGCACTCGACTTTGTTTGAATAGGGTATTCTTCGGACCCTTCATAATTACATGACAAAATAGACACAAAGGGAATCTTTGGTTGAATAAAGGGCTTCGAAAAAGTGAAAGTCACACACACCCACGCGCAGCTGTGCACATTCAGTTGGTGGCTTGGAACCGATTAGGGCAGTCCTGTTCTTCTGTCTTGGTCGAGGGCAGACCAGAAACGATGAGAGAAGATATTTGTCGGTTAATATATACTTGAAGAACGAATTATGTTTTATCGAGTAATAAGCATTTCAGATATAGTAACTCTAAACAGTGATATTGGTAACCCTTGGTCGGCAACTTCGAGTTTAATGTAATAATAAAAGAAGCAGTCATTAAACCAGTTTGAAACAGGCATTCCAGTATTATTAAAACTATCCTTCTCATACATACTCACGCATACCCTGGACAAACCTTCTTGCTATACCCTGAGCTAAACACTATTGCTTCAAACTCTAGCGACAACGTGGAATTGTGCGCCACCCATTATTATTTGTATCAAACTGTCGCCCCAACGTGGAGCTCTTTCCTTGCCAATTTATTTGTTTCAAAATATATAAAGCATTCTCTAATTGGTTTGATATTAATCTTGTTCAATATTTGATTACAATTTGTCTATATTGCATATATCGATAGTACACTGAATAATTGAAAAACATTTAGGGCAGTTACCATACATCAAGGAACTATAGATATCGTTATCTTACATGCCCTCATAGAAAGTGTAAGTCAAAATAAAGCAACTGCTTTACTCCTATACACTCAAGAACTTTTCATAATTACATGTAAATTTCCAAAGCTCCAGATGTTTTGTGATGGTTACAGATTATAACTGCATCTTATTCACTTCATATAAAATAATAAGTATTTAAAGAGAAAAGTTAGGAGGAACTGCAGGCCGTGAAAGTGGTTCCTCTCTATCAGTCATTGTAGTAGATACGACCCCATACATAAACCATGCGACTAGGTGTGTGCAGGTTTACACAGCACAAAAGAAAAATACATTAAAGGTAAAAGCGTCCACTGTCTACAAAAGAAGTCCTTCAATACATCAATTGTATAGACTGTTTAGCTTATGTTTTCTATAATAATCAACGGTATTCTTGTGAATTTCTACACGAACTCGGGGTTTCATTGTTAAAATTTGCAATGAAACATACATCCGCATCTTACCTCATTTATAAAGCTATCAATACCATATGAAACAATTTCATGAACCTTCATCTGAACTATAAAAGGAAATATCGGAAGTTTTGAATAATAATTGAACTTTTTGAAGTTCAACTTTGTAATTTTTTCATTATTTTAGATAGTGATAGAAGAGCAATAGCGCAAAATAAATATAAGACCTAAAATCGGATTGTATTGCCTAGCCTAAGTTCATCGTCTTACAATGCTCTCTCATTTGTTATGCTTCCATAGATATTTAACACCATTTTTGAACACTGTAACTTGCAATTGTTAAATTCAAAGAATGCTTTTCCCTTTTCAAAGATCCAATATATATTATAGTAACTCTGTAACCAATGGACATACCAAGATTTCAGGTGCCGAAACGTTAAACTAAATGATATCTCACAGCTCAGTGATTTATCTAATTACTGTTCACTAACATTGAGCATGGCTTCTTCTCATTGATGAAATGGTGACTCTCACTTGCTACGCTATGTGTTGACTTTTTTAACATTTAAATCCTATTTCTTGGAGGCTGCCGCATGATCCCTACCTACACTTACGGACCTCTTCCCATGACCCAGCTCTTTGAATCTCATCGCTTCTATTACCCTTCTCACAAGATAAATCGTGGATGTCCCTTTTTCTTACGCCCAAGAGGGGACCCATTTCCTTGCGCTAGCTCCCTTTTGATGTGGTTTACATGCCCATACCACTGTAGAGATTTATTTTCTGACCAATCTTCTCCACTATTTCTGGTATTTTATACCTTCTAAAGAGTATTTTATATTCCCGATCTACTTTTAAATGCAAGGTACGTAGACCATAAGCTCATACATCTTGGCAGCTACTATCCGAATCTCTTGTCTTTTAGTTACCATTCAGTTTCTGAGAAAAAAAGCAAAATCCCTCAACAATCACTTTAAGAACCATCTGATTTCTCTTTTCGGATGTCTCTACCCTCCAAAATCTCATTTAACTTGTTTAACGGATAAAAGAGCTGCGACGGGAACTAATGCTGATGGGACGCTGGGATGTATACGTCCCATTGCCACAGAATCTCAGGGATGAGATGTTGCAGCGTCCTGTCCTTGGGGCTGCAGCCAACGTTGTTGGTCGTGATGTTCTCCCGTAATAATTACTCTCAGCTGCATCAGTCGTCGCATAAAAACCTCTTACATCGGACGTAGTATCGGATGGAGGTAGAATGAAAGTAAACAAATTAAAGAATTGTTAAAGTATTTTTTTTAATATTAAATTTTATTTCCTTCTGAAATGAATATAAATCCGCCGTAACATTGAATAAATACATGACTTCAGAAGCGTCACTATTTCAATCACAGTATATTTCCCTGACGATTCTACACAAATTATTATGCTTCCATCCTTTATGGCGTCCATGTACAGAATCACAATTTCGCGTCTTTACTGGACGATGTTTATGCACAGAATAACGCTCCAACACTGACTATTCTGAAATTATTGAAGTTGCCACTGCCACGGCAATTGAACAATTTTTCATTGGTTTACGTCACCGTAAATTGCATAATTTTCATTGCCATATTTGGTAATCTTCATAATATTTTCTCACACTATCTTTTCTAAATTAACATTCAAACTAATTCTTGAAAAATTAGTCTATTGTTCTCATTGTTAAACACAATAATATTTATTTTCCTATTCTTCCACCTCTTCAATCATTATTTTACCTTTAATTGTTCTTCTTAGTCTCGTCCCCTATCTACTTATTTTTTAAAATAATTTCCAAAGAATTATTTTCTCAATAAATTAAAAATAACAAAATGAAAATATTAACAACTTTTTAGGGGTTTTGAATTAAAATAACTGCTTCAGAGCTTGGATTATTTGATTGTTTACCTCCTTACTGCTACCACATTATGGATGACTAACCCCAGATAACTAGTCATCAGTTATTAATGCATTACCCGGGTGGATGTAAATTTTAGTGTTCTTCTCCTACCGTCACATACTCAACTTTGGAATAGTTTACCTTGTGGCATCCCATGCCGAATGCATATCATAATTTTATCGGTATAAAATCAGAAACCCCTTAGTTCGGTTATGAACACACTGAATGGGGTGAATGACGCATTCTTTTATTTTAGTTCCATCGGTGCACACCTCTTGTTCCAAGTTTATAGAACTCAAATAAGGCGAACCTTAAATATAATGGCAGATCTCATATCCTGCCTCAGACTTTTAGGTCATAAAAATTAATATGACGTATAATTTTAAAACTAAATTACTGCTCTGCAATCTGCACATGCTTTCCTGTTGAAATGTATTGTATTACTGATAGAAAAATTATATCAGTTATTTAACAATCATGCTATCATTTACTTATACAATGTTTAATTCCGGTGTTACTAAGTTATTCTTTTTTCCAATTTACGTCCTCCAACATTGTCATTTTGTAGATTGAATGGAAATGGCTGAAATCATGCTCAGATAAGCCCAGGATCTATAGAACTTAGTTATCTGACATTTATCTTTCACAATAAGGGGAAAACCCGGAAGAAACAATATCCAGATATATAATCCTACGAGATTCGAACTCGGGTCCTCATGAACGTGAGGCAAACAAGCTACAATCCACGCTACCAAGACGGATATTACCTTCCTAATCTTCTTCGGACATCAAGGATTAGGCTAAGGCCTGTTACGGTCTCAGATCCCTTCTTCTCTTTAGGTCTTCCTGTAAATCGATATCCACTTAGTCTATAATGTATTATTTGTTTGGGAATTACGTTATTGAAACCTTCGTCCTCCAGGTTGGGGTTTTTGCTATGGACTGGTAATCCATTCAAATAAAGAAGTATTTACTCAGAAGTCTAATGGACGAAACTGGAAATTACGTTATTAATTCCAATCAATAATTCCGGTATTGTTTGTTGCTTATCTACTGCAAGACATTTCGTTCTAAACAAATAAATTGCAGTATGAAACGATAGAGTCAGACTAAAAAATTCAATTTCATAGCCCGGATTTGAACCACGGATCTTCTCGTTGACGTCCAGCCGCTCTAACCCTTGAGTTACTATGGCCAACGTGCCGACATGACATTAGATTCTCCAACTGACTCGTGTTTTCCATATAAACCACTAGGAGTTCTCATAAACACATGAGGCAACTACCTTAACAGTGACTTACTATGCTATAAGTACTCGTACTTTAAGACCCGGACTTTATAGTTCGGAGCACTATTAGGTACAATTAATGGAAATTCATTGTTCTTTCACACTAGCCGTGTGTAGGACGCACTATGGAACGGTAGAGCCAGACTGAAAAATTCAATGCCATAGCCAGGATTTGAACCACGGTCGTCTGGTATAAAGCTTCTCTGAGGCCCGGGTCTTAAAGTACTTACAGCATAATAAGTCGCCATTAAGGCAGTTGTCTCATGTTTATGAGAGCTCCTAGTGATTTATCGGGAAAAAATGCGAGTCAGTTGGAGAATGTAATGTCATGTTGGCACGTTGGCAATAGTAGCTCGAGGCTTAGAGCGGCTGGACGGCAACCAGAAGATCCGCTGTTCAAATCTCAATTATAACATTGAATTTTTCAGTCTGGCTCTACCGTTTCATAGTGCGTCCTACACACGGCTAGTGTGAAAGAACAATTAATTTCGAAATAAATTGTAGGTTTTAAAATATAAAATATAGATGTAATTCCCCAGTGAAAGTAATCATCACCTAGGTAAACTTAAACATTCAATTACAAAATATCAGTAATGAAAGTCAATTTAGTTTAATTTCTTATAATAATAAACATTACATTGTTCTTTTATAGGTGCGTGGTCGTTTTAAAGCCATTGGTAACTTTCCATCCTATTTGAACCCTCAAATAAGCTAAGAGGTTTCCATTGTGGACGGCGGCTGTCATGCTTTCTCTCTCTTTGTATAACAATAGCATACTCTGTCTCTCTGTTTACACTTGAACATCAAAGCTTGTCAACTGAAGTGCTACTCCAGCACTGTGTTTACTCTACTTTTGGTTATGGAATTATGGTGTTAAAATTCAGGAACACGCAAACAAGCGCATTTGTGGACCTTTATATTATAACTGCCTTCAATTGTTTTCATTAATGAACACTGTTTCTTAGGCAGGCTTCAGGATTTTTCAGTAGTGTACATCTGCGACACGGGACCACCTTAAAAAGGAAGTCATGAGAAGGATTTTTACGCATCGTTTTCCCCAAGGTTTGAACCTGTAACCTTGGGAACCAGATCTATCTTTACTTAGTGGGTGTGTTATAATCCACACAAAAAAGAGAAACCAAGGTTTAACTACATTGATATTTTTAAAGTGTTATGAATAAAAATGTAAGCAGTTTTAGAAACAAAGCTCCTAGGCTGAGTGCCCATCCATTTCTAAACCACGTAACTAACAACAAAGAAGTAGACATAAAAAGTTCAATGCCATGGCCGGAATTTGTACTACGGATCTACTGGTCTCCGTCCAGTTGTTCTTACCCATTGAGCTACAATGGCCAATTTGCCGTCATGAGATTAAATTCTCCAATCGACTCGTATATTTCCCCCGGTAGACCGCTAGGGGTTCTCGCATCCGAGATACACCGTTTGTGGCGACTTACCATCGTAAGTACTTGAGTCCCGGGCTTCATCAGTTTAACTGTTATTATTTAAGTTAACTGATGGAAATTAATCTTTTCTTTTCACACGAGCCGTATACAGGCTAAGGTATTGGATTGATAGAGTTCACATGAAAAATTCAATGGCACGGCCGGGAGTTTTGTCATGGATCTACTGGTTTCCGTCCAGTCGCCCTTACCCATTGAGCTACCATGTTCAATTTGCCGTCATGACATTCGTCGACTGGACGGAAACCAGTAGATCCGTGGCTCAAATCCCGGCCGTGGCATTAAATTTTTATGTCGATTCTATCAATTCAGTACCTCAGCCTGTATAGGCTAATGTGAAGAAATGATTAATTTATATCAATTAACTTAAGGAAGTGTTTAAATACCATGCCTTTAAGCTTACCATCTTCCAAGCATCAAGCACGAATATTTGCAACAGTAATCCCTCAGAAAAAACTTCCCTTTTCACGAGACAAGCTTAATTTATTATTTTCTCGAAAATAGTTCCGTTTTTAGTTTCTATGCTGTAAGGCATTTGTTAAATTTAGCGTGGTTGAGACACTGCCCTTATGAAGAGGTTCACTATGAATTTTAGGAAAGCCTGAAATATTGCAAACTATTTCCGGTTTCTATGAGAAGGTTAGAAGAATCATTTGCAGTTCAAGAATCAACAGATGACAAAAACAGCTAAAATGGAAAACGGTTTGAATGAGGTGGAATAATGAAATATTAGAAATCATGAACAAATTGCAATCATTTAATTTTTCATTATATCACTGTGTTTCATTTTGCGCCAAAATTCAATGAGGCATTGCTTTAATGGTGCTCAAGGAGGACTGTCTGGTAATAGTACCCACCAGCAGTTAGAAATGTTTTAGGGCAAGTGGCACTGTGGCATTCCAGTTGATTGAGTTGTGCTCGAGGAGCAGGAGATCACGCTAACAAAGGCTGGGATCGTATCATTCTTTCGAACTTTTTATCATAGAAGATTAGCTCCTACAATTGAATTAGGATCCTCTTGACCTCCATCAGGAATTATTCCTTTTAATGCTCTTCAAGTAGCACTTCCTAATACTCATCTTTATGATTAATTACTTCTCGAAGTACAATTTTATGAAATTTAATTATTAATAAAATTCATGAAGAATTTAAATTATTATACTTGTTAGTATCAAAAAAAGTAATTGCACTCCGTTATCGGCCACCTTTTGTGTGTCAGTATATACAGGAGTGGATCTAATTAAGCGTAATTTACATTATACATTAAAAAGGTGATGCCGTATTTATCAGCCGTATGATTGAATACGATTTTAACAATGAATAAAATGATAATTAAATTATAATGAGGAAGTAAGGTGAAAGAATTTAAGATAATGAATATTACAGATGGATAAGTTCATGAAACGAAGCAACAGCATTTAAATTCAATTACTAGAATGCGAATAATTATTTTAACCCAGAGCTATATAATCAAGTTGCTGGGCTATATGGATGAAAATGTTCCATCGAAAGGCTGTGGTCACGGGTTGGGTCGCTACCTGGATCATTAGTAGACCGGTCCAAACCTGACCCAAACCAGTATTTCGGGGAAATGTCCGCGTGGTTGTAGCTCGCCAACTAGAGTTTTTCAGAGAAATCCAGCTGGAGGCGAGGCTATATCTGTTTTGGTAAGGAATATTAGGTTTTAGCGTCGCTCTTCTAGTCTGAGACGTGATACCGTGTAGACGTGTTTTGTCTGCCGGGGACACAAACGTCGGATTGCGCCGGGAAGTACAATCAGTAATGAGAATCTTATTAAGTGAACAAGATCTCCCAGCAGTGAATTAAGCGGCGAAGTATACTTTCAAAACAGTGTTAGCAATTTATTCTATCGTGATAGATTTCAGCAATTCAGGATAGTTTTAACGTGATAGTGGAAATCTAGAGTAATTCGATCTGAACGCGGCGGCAACTCCTGGTGAACTGTAAGCACGAAACGAACTGAATAGTAAAGCTGATAGTATGAACTGTGTTGTTTTTATTTCGTCAACCTATCTCACGCATACCCTGTAGATAGCGTGGTCTCAGCTCTAATGACTAGCCAGGGCAAAGAATAGTCAACTCATAGAGCAATCTACTAGGCGACCAAATCACCGGGATCCAGGCTGCTAAGGTCACATCCAGAGTGGCTGATACCCGAGACAGAGTATCAGCAGACGCAGCGGGGGAGGAAAAGGCTACAAACTTGGCGAACCAACGTGGCGCTTCGAGAGACAGAAAAAGCAACCAGTGTCAGGATCGTCGGAAGCTCCAGCAGAAAACCAAAGGTACTGAGTGTAACATTTTATTGTTGTTGTCGTTGTTGCAATGAACTGATGGAGAGTATTTTAGGAAACGGAAAGGTGAAAGGTCGGTCAAATTCACAAAGCATGGACGTGCAGGGGAGTACTATACAAATTGTTAAAGAGAAAGTAGCAGAAATAGGGGAAAGTGCTCAGAATATACAGAATAGATTAGAAAAGACAATGGAAAGTAATAATGCTCAGGGTCTAGAAAATAACGTAGGAAGGGATACAGAATGTAGTAGTAACAATCAAATTGTACAGGTTAGTGTAGCTAAGGAAACAACTAATAATAGCCAGGGAGTAGATGTAAATGACTCAGATACGAATATGAGTATGGCAAGCCATGATGAAAGCGATAATGGAGAAGTTAGAAAGTAATAACCTAGAATTAAGTCAGAAATTAGAAAGTACGAACCAGAAATTAGAAAGTACGAACCAGAAATTAGAAAGTAATAACCAGGAATTATGTCAGAAATTAGAAAGTACCAACCAATAATTAACTCAGAGGTTAGACAGCAATAACCTAGAATTAAGTCAGAAATAGGAAATACTAACCAGAAACTAGAAAGTAATAGTCAGAAATTAGAAAGTACTAGTCAAAAATTAGAGGCAGGACAGCAAGATTTGGTTAGGAAGCTCGAAAGTCAGCAGAAAGCATTAGAAACCTTTCAAGCAGAGGTTAGAGGGGAAATCAATCAAGTTAGAACTGAGGTACAGGGGGAAATAGAAAGTATAAGAACCGAAGTTTGTAATCAAGTAAGTAAGAAGTCAGGCAGAGAATACAAGAAATTACGAGAGGACGTAGCAAAGTAATTTGAAAAAGAGAGGGAAATAGTTAGCAAGGAATTAGACCAAATTAGAGATACGGCTAGCAAAGAATCAGGGGAAAATAGAAGTAGTTTAGAACAAGCAGAACGGGCAATTAGAAGGCAAGGTAGGGGTGTAGACGAAATAAATGAACAAATGAAAGAGGTAGCTGCAGAAATTAATGGAATGAAGGAAACATTAGAAAATTTGAGGTTGTGTGTAACTGAACCTAATTCTAATGCTAGTCAGATAAGTGAAAGCTCTGCACGAAACGAAGCGAGACAAAGTGCCTCAGCCGACATTTCGATGCTTAATATGGGTCCAAGTACCTCCAGTTATGAACCCAGAGGTAATAATGTACATGTTGAAAGGAGTGGTGGTCAAATGCAATGGCCAAACCACATCTTAAATGAGATTGTGCCACCCGTGTTTGAACATGAGGATTCTGATAATCCTAAGGATTTTATGAGGAATCTGCATGAATATTTTTCTGTAAAGTGTATTCCTGAACAGTATTGCATGACAATTGTTAGGAAATGCCTTAAGGGAAATGCAGCTAACTGGTTAGAGGTATCAATGGGAAACGACAATAACTTCAGGACCTTTGAAAGGTTATTTATGAACAGATACTGGGGACATAACAGGCAGTCTAGCATAAGATTAGAACTGAGTAGTGGAAAGTATGACCCAAGAACTGATCAGTCGATGGTTAATTATTTCACGAAACTTGCTAGGAAATCTAAAATGCTGGATCACCCATGAGTGAGCAAGAATTAATCGCCATTATCACGACACACGTCCCAGAGGCACTCCAGAACTATTTAATTATAGCTAAACCCGCAAACGTCGCCACCATGATCGATTTGCTGTTGGCATTGGAGACAAACAAATCAAAGAGTAAAAATGAAAGTTTCGCTAGGCCTGGAGCGAGCAACGAAAGGGAAATTTCAAATAATTTCGGGCAAGGGGCACATATCAATTACAATCAAAACCAGGATGTCCGAGATAGATACCGAGGTCCCGCACCCAGAGGAGGAAATTCGCAGTGGGAGAACCGAGGCCGAAATAATTTTGACCGCAACCAGAGGAACCGCAACGGGCACGACCGAAACAGAAATGTACGAGTAAATTACGTAAACGCGGCGAGACATGAAAGGAATCGAGGAGGATGGAACGAGAGAAAAAGAAGACACTCAGGAAATGACTACTGGAAAGTCGACAATATACCAGAAGTTAGGCCGAGGTCACCCAGGCAGGGAGAACGGAGCACGGGAAATGGTTACTGGAGGGTCGACAACATTCCAGAATTTAGGCCAAAGTCGCCGCAGCACGGAGAATGGAGCAGGAGCGGTAGAAATTCGCCGATAAATGGAGAAAGGGCCGAAGCCCTACAAGTAACCAGGCAAATGTTCGAAAACCGCGGCCATCCTTCTCAGGAAGCAAATTTGGAAGGAAAGAATGCAACGAGAACTGGAGCTTACAGCAAGACTCAGGGAAACTATGTACCCAGTCAAACGCGCCTTCAGTGAAGACTGGGAGGAAACTATGTGATCCGTATGCGAAAAATAAGATCGTCAGAGGGCAAATGATGTTACAGAAGGAAACCAATCTGAGGAACAGAAGTGAAGACAGTGACAAAGTGTTCGAACCACCACGAATAGCAGTTGCCATTAACGGAATTCCGGACACTGCAATAATAGACACTGGAGCTAACAGTACAGTGTTCTCGCAAAAGTTTTATGAAGAACTAATCAACCGGGGTTTGAAGATAATGTCTTTACCCAGTAAGCGGTATATTTTGTTCACTAGCTGTAGGGAAGAGGAAAGAAAGAGTGAAATTTCAAGTCATGCTCAACGTAGAAATAAATGGTAGAATTATTGAGGTTTTGTTCCTGGTCGTACCCAGACTCGTTACCGACATAATTATAGGATGTGATTGCCTGTATGAATGGAAAGCCATTGTTAATTTCGAGAATAGATTTGTCAAGTTAGAAACAGGGCAAGAAACAGTAGTGGTGCCATTTGTCGACGATAGCGGTTCAGAGGAAGTTGTACGAGATGAACGTGAAGATGAAATCCGGGGAGACGTATTCTTGTTGAGCACATAAAAGTTGGAGCAATGGAGCTTGGCGAAATAAACGTCGAAGAATATGCTGCCGAATCGAGTAACAATAAGATGTATGATGAAGATGTTGGATCGATTAGGGAATATGTGGAAGCTGAACCCCGAGAAAATCCCGCCAGGAATTGGAATTATGAGACTACAAATTTGTACCACAAGGCGGAAAACTACGAAAACTTGGAAGATTTGTTCAGAGAAAAAGTCAGTCAGGCAAACTACCTGAATACAGCGCAGAAAGAAGAATTATTTAGAATTTTAGTACGACACCAGGAGGTATTTTCGGATAAACCAGGAAGATGCACGAAATATATTCACTCTTTTGAAATGACGCCCATAGAGCCGTTTACACATAAAGCGAGACCCATACCATCCGCTATTCGGGAAGAAGTCGATAAAGTGATAGAAGACATGCTGGAAGACGGGGTTATCTAAATTTCAGACTCCATATACGTGAACCCCCTGTGCATAGTAAGCAAAGCTAGTGGGAAAATTAGGATAACACTAGACGCAAGAAAGCTAAACAAGCATTGTAAACCAGACAGATTTAGACCCGAGAGCGTGGATGCAACGTTGAGCAAGTTGCACAAAGGAAAATTCTTCTCTACCTTAGATCTGACCGCCTCCTTCTGGCAGATTCCACTTAAGAGAGAATTGAGAAAATTTGCTGCATTTTTACATTCTGGAATTCTTTACCAGTTTACCGTCTGCGCGTTTGGAATGAACACAAGCGGAGGCACATTGTTGAGAGCATTGTATGCTATTTTTGGAGAAACCATAAAGAAATTCGTGGCTCAATATGTGGACGACTTTGTCATATTTTCGTCAGAAATTGGTGAACATCTGAAGCACTTTGATTACGTTTTAAACCGGTTAAAAGCTGCCAACATGACAATTAAACCAAGTAAATATAGGTGATCTAGTATTAATTAAAGATCACAAGTTGTCCTGCGCCTTGAAGAACAGAAACAAGCGCATGGAGTTACTATATAAAGGTCCTGGGGAAATTATTCAAAAATTTGGGGAACATACATTTGAAATAGTAGATGCGGTAAATAGAAAACTCATGGGTAGGTGGCACAAACAACTTCTCCGTCCGTACCGGATATAAACAAATAATCATGCAGAGGCATATAGGATAGGGTATAGATGAAAATGTATACAACTCAATTAATGAAAATGAATTCAGACGAACAAATATATATAATTTTAATGGTATCCAATCACAAAATATCGAAATTGTGAAAAAAAAACTTGTGGTGATAAGTACTTTTAAGACTTTAAAGTGAAGTGGGAGTGCAGTGAATCCTATGAAAATAACCAACTCAAAGCAACAAAACTGAGTACCAAAACAATTTACAAATCCAAGAAGGTGCAGGGACTTTTGGCAAATTACACCTTTATATAAAATCAGAAGACAAACAGATTTTTTAAACTAGCTTAAGTTTTACGTAGTTCATAACTAATACGATGTAAACGTTCGTTGTATGACGCAAGAAAATGTAAAACTTTCAGAAGTGGAGTGTATATAGCGTATGGTAAAATAATCTGTATTGGATTATTTCAGATGTTTATAATGTGAAGTGTTGAAAACAAAAAGAAATTATGTACTAGTATTATAAATATTGTCACTATGATTGTATGTAACGCAGCTGAAATGCAAAGAAAATTGTAAAGTGAACCAGAGTTGCCGACGTGTAGAGTTGTTGATAATAACAGTAATGTTATTCGGGCAAGGACGTTCCATTCTTAAATTATGGGATAATTAAATAATGAAACGGGGGCAGTTTGATGCCGTATTTATCAGCCGTATGATTGAATACGATTTTAACAATGAATAAAATGATAAATTATAATGAGGAAGTAAGGTGAAAGAATTTAAGATAATGAATATTACAGATGGATAAGTTCATGAAACGAAGCAACAGCATTTAAATCCAATTACTAGAATGCGAATAATTATTTTAACCCAGAGCTATATAATCAAGTTGCTGGTCTATATGGATGAAAATGTTCCGTCGAAAGGCTGTGGTCACGGGTTGGGTCGCTACCTGGATCATTAGTAGACCGGTCCAAACCTGACCCAAACCAGTATTTCGGGGAAATGTCCGCGTGGTTGTAGCTCGCCAACTAGAGTTTTTCAGAGAAATCCAGCTGGAGGCGAGGCTATATCTGTTTTGGTAAGGAATATTAGGTTTTAGCGTCGGTCTTCTAGTCTGAGACGTGATACCGTGTAGACGTGTTTTGTCTGCCGGGGACACAAACGTCGGATTACGCCGAGAAGTACAATCAGTAATGAGAATCTTATTAAGTGAACAAGATCTCCCAGCAGTGAATTAAGCGGCGAAGTATACTTTCAAAACAGTGTTAGTAATTTATTCCATCGTGATAGATTTCAGCAATTCAGTATAGTTTTAACGTGATAGTGGAAATCTAGAGTAATTCGATCTGAACGCGGCGGCAACTCCTGGTGAACTGTAAGCACGAAACAAACTGAATAGTAAAGCTGATCCTATGAACTGTGTTGTTTTTATTTCGTCAACCTATCTCACGCATACCCTGTAGATAGCGTGGTCTCAGCTCTAATGACTAGCCAGGGCAAAGAATAGTCAACTCATAGAGCAATCTACTAGGCGACCAAATCACCGGGATCCAGGCTGCTAAGGTCACATCCAGAGTGGCTGATACCCGAGACAGAGTATCAGCAGACGCAGCGGGGGAGGAAAAGGCTACAAAGGATTCTGTATCTTGTCTTTGGAGTATATGAATGCCTATTAGATATTTTTCAGTCTCAATACGGAGTGATTAATTTAAGGCGAGGCCAAAGACTATGGGAATTCATGAGCCATCGGTTCGTGCCCTCGCCATAAGACGTTGTATCCTTGAATAACACTATTGAGTCAATTTTACAATCCACGTGGAGCAAAATGTAACATATGGTACTTAATTTCCAAATTTGGCTCTCCAACTTCGCAGCTGATATCTCTGAAAACATGATATAAAATCCATTAATGCAGAGCTTTACTCAAAGTTTTTACATTTTATCAAGGAAAATATCTCCGTATATATGAATCAAAATTTTCATATTTAAGTTTTATCGCACATATGCGTATTTATAGAATCATCTAATTCTGATTGGTAGAGCATTTAAAAGCTTTTATCACTCTAAAGCTAAAATATCTTAAAGAAGCGATCAGAACGGTAAATAAGAGATTTTGTTGATTTTGTAACTGTCACACCTTCGCACCTTTAAAACCTCATGGGGATTGTTTATGTATTCATTATATTATTAACACGAAATTTAAAATGTATGGTTATGAAACAAGTTGCCGCGACATTTGAAAACGAATTCTTTTGTGGTGTTTTATGTATTGAAAGTTGTGACGTTTGAAAAAGATTTAATTCTTTTTAGTTAAATTTGATTTTAAGTCAATTTAAATGAGGGACTTCCAGCCATAACTTGATAATTATCATCCCAAATCGTTGTCCTGGACAGATGTCTTTCTCATTCTCAAGAAATGATTTACAACGCAAAATAACTCACTGAATTTTTTTAAATATATTGATTTTATTGTTTATTAAATTGACACAAAACGTTGAAACAAAATTGAACCTGTAATCTTTCCAGCGTATTCTCACTCTAAGCGCGTTTTTCTGTAACGATCATCCAGCATCACGATTAAGCGTGCTCCTTTCAGAGGAAGTCGCCAAAGCCTCCTTAATTCTTCAGTTCCTCTCCTCTTGGAAACCGGCCTTAAAATTGAAATCCATCGAATTAAGAAGCAAAGATCAATACAGCTTGATAATCAAGTTAAGTAGTTACGTTTCTTTGACACAATTTTCTATACTCACGCCATCTCCTGACCTGGCATTTAATTTACTGAAAACAGTCATTTGTTTAGTAATGCGAATTTTGATAGTGTTTTGTCTTTGTTTATAGTTGTGTTATATCCAGTATTGCATTTGTGGTTATAGCATTTTATAAACATCCTGATGATGGTAGAGATGCACACTCCCGAAACGTTAATATCTAATCATCTTTTACCTGGCTGGCTGCCCGAGAAGAAAGTGAGCGTATTTGTCGTCAGGAAAGCTTAAGGTCTTCAAAGATATCCCTGTTGGTACGCCAACCCACTTAACAAAAAATTTCAATCCTTGTCTTTGAAAACCAATAGCAATCCTAAATTTAAAGAAGTGATAAACACATGTTAATTCCACTTGGAGTTCTCAGTTGGCAATTTTCTGATTTTCATGGTTCTGTTCGGTCTTACGAGCAATTTTCACCCATTCTATGCGTAGGTTACGTCAGTAAGTGTGAGGCTAATTTTGAGAATTTTGTGCTGGTTTTACATCTGTATGCATTTATGTTTTTTTGTGTTATGCAGTATGCTTTAGTGTGTATCAACTTGTTCTATGTTTCTGTATATTCCTTTAACCTACATTACTGTAAAATGAATTGACACTTAATGCACTTTTAATTCACTGTCATTAATAACATTCCATATATAAGTTGCAGGTTTCATATAAATAATGCTAATATTCATAATTTAAAAAAATAACGCAGATTAATTTTTAGATGCCTTAAAATGCTGAATTGCAAATGTACAAATGCTATAAAATCCTAAACTTCAAAAGTCAAAATGCTTTATATCACTAACCTTAATTAAAAATACTTCAAACATTCTTTAAGTAAAATTAAATTTTAAATATCATGAAAAATAAAGAATATAGCTTTTATCTTTTGAGGCTGAATTCAAGACAACCGCTGCAGTTATATATGTCCCGAACTTCATTTATGTTTATATTTAGTTGATATGTCCTGTCTTTTTCGCCTAATTTCGACTCTTAACTATTTTTCCTAGCAGCACTCCGATGGAAAGCACTGTAGTGAAACGGTTACAAAGCTCCAGTGTGCTCTTATGTGAACGAACCACTATACCTTCCTGCGTTATCTAAGGTTCTGTGTTGCTGGACAGAAGTACTGATAACATTGCGATGTTGACCTGGCATTGTGACGGTACCTAGCGTGGCACATAGAGCAATTAAAAATTAAAAAGTATTGCAGAGCTAGCAACAGAAGCTCTGACGTATTCCCTTTTGTTGAACAATGAAAATACACGATGCACATGATTTATTTGGCTGTTTCTCTCTGGCAGTGGTCTCACAGCGTCGGGGCGGTCGAGGGACGCTAACTTCGCTCCCCTTGTTTATTTACAAGAATTCGCTTCGACTTTGCCGACTCGGAAGGAAAGAAAAGAAATGTCAAGTTCGTCTTTTTGCTTTCGTCTGCCTTGCCAGCGAATCCTTGCATCATGCGCCTCTCTTTGATGTTTACGGATTGAGTCTTGCGATTTCTTGGTGTAGCAAACCTTTGTCAAACGAATAGAGTAAATAGTAGCTTTATTTCTTAAGAGTTACTTTACTAAACTATTCGCATTCGTGATACAGCTGTTTTGAAACTATCTTCCTGCAAGATTTATTTCTTAAGCTGCATGTAAAGAACTAAATGCCATGGCTGAAGCGGTAAAGTCTGTGAGTTGTACTCAAGGGGTCCAGGGTTCAAATCTTGTAGGCCGATCAGTCTGCCCATTTTAACAAAGTTCCTCATTATATCTAACCTAGTTCAAATAATGAAATTACGAGGCGTGTCCGTAAAATAAGATCTCTAATTTTATTTAATATAGAAAACATGTTTATTGTCAATGAATGTTACATTGATGGAAAGGCGGAACTTACAGCTATTTTTCAACGTAATCACCATTGCGATCGATGCACATTTGCATGCGCTGTGGCAATTTTTGTATACCCTTGTCATAGCACTCCCGCCAAGTTGCGTAGGTAGCGCTCAGCCTCGCTCTTCAAATCATCGTCGGTCTAGAAATGTGTTCCACCCAGGTGTGACATCAACTCAGGACACAGATATTAATCACTAGGTGCAAAGTCTGTATTGTAGGAGGGATGGGTGAGGATGTTCCATCCGAACTGGGCCAGGAGATCAGCCGTTACATGTGCAGTGTATGGACGAGCTTTGTCGTGATGAGAAATCACTCACGTCGTCAGCAGTCCCCTCCTTCAATTTTTAATGGCACGTCGCAATTTTTTTAAAGTCTCACAGTAGCTAGCGGCGTTTATTGTTGTGCTGGTAGGATTAACTCGCAAAACAATACACCTTTTCCGTCCCAGAACACACTGGTCATCACTTTTCCGGCAGAAAATGTCTGTTTGAACTTTCGCGGCTTCGGCGAATTCGAATGTCGCCACTGACGAGAACATTCTTTAGTTTCTGGTGTTGTGTAGTACACCCAGGTTTCATTGCCAGTGACAATTGAATCCAACAATTCCTCGTCCTGTTTTGCATAGCGCTCCAGGAATTAGTGGGCCGCTTCAGCACGTTGCCGTTTATGGTCTTCGGTGAGTATTCTGGGGACCCACCTCTCACACCTTGCAATAATGCAAATGTTCGGTGAATATTTTCTCAATCGTAGTCTTACTGACTTCAGGGATAAGTTCGCACAGCTCGTAAGCTGTCTCATGCCGATCTTTAAGTATTTCTTGTTCCACTTTTGCAATTGTTTCGGCTGAAACCCGAAGGCCGACCAGAACGCTGTTCGTCATGGACGTCTGTACGTCTGAACTCTCTGACCCTCTTTCGCACGTTTTTGACGTCCATAAACCGTGGCCCATAGATTTTGCATAACTGACGATGAGTTTCAGTGGGGGTAATGTCCTTGGCACTCAAAAAATGGATTACTGCACGCAACTCGCACTTGGCGGAAGTGATTGGAAGCTCTATCGCAAATGGCTGCTCAGCCAAGACTAATGGTTGCAACGGGTTTGTTGTGGTGGGTATTTGAATGTGCGAAAACAAGCTACACGCTAGTGTTGCTGGATCTCACGTAATAGCGCTCCTCACGACTCCAGCGTCTTGGAGACCTTATTTTACGGACATGCCTCGTAGATGTTAATAGGTTATTTGCAGTACATTTCCTATTATATCTGCAGATAATGAAAGCAGGTGGACTGCTCGGCACTATATTTCCTACCAGCGCAAGTAGAAGTATAGATACATTTGCCTAGCACTAAGGCCTCTGTAGCAACATGATTGTAACATAGCATGTTACAGAGATGAAACCTAGGGGTCTATCTGTTGCATCGATCCACGAGATATGTTCTAACAGGACCATGTCGTTATCATGGCATTGTTAAAGCACATAAAATAAATAGAGGAATATATGTGTATAATGGTAAACAGGGTGTTTCAAAACGACACCGAACGAACTATTAGAGCCAATAGAGCCGTATTAAAATGCTCCAGAATGAGTGTGGATTAGGCAGTGACAGGAACTACGACGCGTGTCTCAGACTGTCGGAGTTCACAGGTATAGGTCACACGCCCTGCCGCGTGCTGTTGCAGTTTGTAAACATACCGGCATACTCCGCAACAGCTTACTACTATTAAGAATTTCTTTGGCTTAAGAAACCGCAATAAAGAAGCTATTGCTTAATTATTGCTTATGAGTGTTTAACGTGTTCCAAAATTCCATTATAGAAATCCATGATGGCAAATAAGTTGGTGAACATATGCAACTTAGTCCTTTTAGAGGGAAGTTAATGTTAGTGAGGTTGAGGATGGAAGTATTAAATGATAAACAGAACAGAAAAACAAACATTAAGAAATTGTAGATGAATTAACCTAAACTAAATGGCTTATACGTTGAGACGAGCCCTTTATTTCATGATCTTGATACTACTAGATAAAGCATTTGCTACTGAAAAGAAAGCTGTTGATATTTACAGTAAGTGTTTGAAAGCACTGTGCAATTAAGATCATAACAAAATGCTCTCACTAAACAAATGAATATTATCTTTGATGTAACTGCTTTTACAATTCACATTTTAAATGCAGCTAAATTAATGGTGCGTTCGTTGAACTCCCTTCAGCTCTTCCATCCATGAGAACCATATCCGTCATTTCGGCGTTCGTGTCGCGCACCATATTGTTTGGATTTGCTATCTAGGTACGCGCAAAATTGTCCCTGTTAGGACGGACTGTGTAGTTTTACACTGAAGAGCAACCTTACAACTGTCCGAGTTATTAGTCGTCTTTTGCACAAATAACTGCCCTTTGCCCCATTACCTATAAAGTAGGCTAGGGTCACTGATAACGAGCAGGAAGCAATGCTTTTGTTTTCGTGGCTGATGCGTCTAATAACCACATTTGAGGTTCGCACAACAGTGGTACCTGCGTTGCCTAATCAGAAAATAATGTAATATTTAATGCTGCATAAAATTATACGTAAAAGTACTTCGAAGCTACTACACCAAAATTCGGACTACCTAAGTTATAAACTACGGAACGGCTGTGTCGTTTTGAAACGACCTGTATATATGTATACATATGCATACCGGGAAAGCCAAAGTTTGGAACCGGCGGCGCGGTGTTTTGCCTCTCCGCACATATGTAGAATGATGGTGGCCAGTTGCAGCATCTCCATTAATAACATGGATAAGTAAAGCCCTTAAAATAACTTTAAACGTAAGCATGATACCATTCGAGGAGATGGTGTAGACGGCGCCGACGTGCTCCTCGCCACGCCGGTCCTTACTCGTTCCTCCGGTTGCTCTTCCTGGTGTCGGTCATCTTCGCGCCCAAGTTCCTATTTACAGCTTCCGTCTTCGTTGTTAATTCAGTTTGCATTGATTTCATATTCTCGGTGATGTTGTGGTCATCCCGCTTCCTGACACCAATTGTGACTCTGTGGTTTCGTAGAATTAAAAGGGCGAGTAACAGAAATTAAAAGTCTCCTGTATTTTCGTAGAAATACTCTTATAGATTACAGCAGCATTACGTTACATACACCACCAGTCTATCAAGGTTGATAACAATAACAGACAGTGACAGCAGATAACATCATTAGCTCTCGTTACACAGCTGGCTGTCTCTCATTTCACAACACTGTTTCACAACTAACTCTTTGCGAGCCATCACGTCCTTAAATACCTATTTCGTAAATTCTAGATACTTCTGGACCAAACAGAAATCGAATGTTCTATCACCTTCCAGAAGCGTAACCCTATCGGTGCCGGCAGAACTGGCGCTAACATTATTTCTTCCGGCATACTCCTTATCTCCAGGCTCTTTGTGTACACAGGCCGCGCTATCAAGATCGGGTTCACGACAATACTCTGTCCATATCACGTCATGCAGTAGTTTAAATTTCATTTCTGAGTAACTAAAAGTATATGTACATACATACACACCAACCACTTTGAACTCTCTAGAGTAAATACATATTACGAATCATTTATAAACAAAGAAATAATGTGACCAGACACGTTCTGCCAGGTCAGCAGGAAGTTTATTGTTTGCTCTCACTCGAATTGGCTTATTCAAAATAATTTTTTATCACGTCATGTTTAGCATTTACGTTTCGGTTCTGAGTAATTACAAATATACGTACACGCAAACATGCCAACCAATAATGACATTGATACAGTGCTTACGTCGCGATTTATTGTTATACAGGTAATAGTGTTTTATTTATTTGTATTAGAAAAACTATTTGAGCTAAGAAATATGGGATTTAATGGTTATGTTAGATACGTTACCCTCTACCTGCCACATGGATCAGTTTTGGCGAAATCTGAAATTTTGTCTTAGCGCGAATAGTACAGATTGATTAGGTTGGCGCTCTTCACACACCACTTAGCGGGAATGCAATTCGACAACACCGCAGGGCTCCGATTGGTTGCTCGTCTAGTCACGCTCAAGGACAAACACCTTCCCATTTGAATCACATAATAGGTATGGAAATACCTAACAGTTTCAGCTCGTAAGACCTGTCCACAGCCAAAACCACCTAGAGATGTCAATGAACGACCCGCCGATCAAGCAGCCCTCTAGTGTTCACGGGTAGTATAATTTCCTTTAAGGATCTACAGGTCTATCACTTCGCACTATACACACAGAAGGAGTCGGAGGAAACGAAACAGAAACGGGATACATGATGTACAACAGCATTTTTCTAGTGATAAGGGAAAATTACGAACACTCAGGGGTCTGTGCGGGCGGTTTGCGGGAATCGAACACTTGACTTCGTTATTGAAAGGCTCCTAAGCCTCATTAAGCCTGATGGAATTAATTATTTAACTGCTTTGACAAGAAAACTGTGGAACAATAACTTTCGTATACATAGCTTTTAGGGCGTCGGTAGCTATTCAAATATATCTAATAATGCCCGATTTCACCAACAAATGTTAAGACTTAACACGAGTTTAGCAATAGTTAAAACAAAAATTGCATTTCACCAACAAGTGTTAGCGTAACACTCGTGTTAAAACTCATGTTAAGCTAACAAGCCGAATTTCTAATGTTAAGTCCTTAACAATTGTAAATAGTCAAGATGGTGAGCATGAACTCAGCTGTTAATGTTGATTTGCTATATTAAGATCGTCTAAATGGTATTCATAATAGAGTACGGCCTATGAAGAGAAATGATTTTGAGGAACTATCCGAAAAAAGTTGTTTTACGGAGGTATAGACTGTCGAAACATGTTGCTGTGAAGTTTACTGCGGAAGTACAAGAGAGGTTAGAACATGCATCGAAAGGAATATGACGAGCTCGCCTTTGCTTCAAGTATCAATAACCTTGCGATTTTATAATTCACTGAATTATGTGGATAATACATTGTCCACCTCCCGTCTTGAAACGTTCAAGTCACTTGTCCTTCTTCGCTCCTCGTTTTAAATTTACGTAATAATGAGTTATAATATACATCGAAAGGAATATGCCGATCGCGCCTTTCCTTCAAGTATTAATAACTTTGCGATTTTATAATTCACTGAATTATGTGGATAATACATTGTTCACCTCCCGTCTTGAAACGTTTAAGGCACTTGTTCTTCGCACCTCGTTTTAAATTTACGTAATACTGACAAGTTGTTTGGTGATTGTAGTAGTGACGCATGCATTTTAATTAAGTTCGTTTCCAATATTTTCCCCGCGACATCTTTCTCTTTTACATTCACTGCATCCGTCCTCTTATTTTCCACGATATCCTCACACTTTTTCACCATTTCAATTAACAATTCTTTCTCCGTCGATGAGAAATTTGTCTCACGGCTTTATGATTTTGTTCATCCGCCATTTGTGCAGACGAAAATGAAAACAAAAGCGCATTAGAGTACGTTCAGAAAATCATCCATAGCCTTCTATATCTGTGATATTTACCAGTTTCTTGGCGTTAACACAGGTTGGTTAAAATTTTAAGAAAACAGGTTGGTGAAATGCAAGAAATTTAACATTAGTTTTAGCGCTGTGACAATTGTTACGTTACATTTGTTAACGTCGATTTTAACATCTGTTGGTGAAATCGGGCATTACAAAATTATATAAGAATGACTTTGGTATGAATATTTTGTAAAGAAGTTGACATAAAACAAAACAATCAAAATATTTTTATACGTGACTTAATCTGCCGTTTAAAACGTTATGAAGCGGTGTCCCATATACACTCTCGGATGATTGCTGTTGTCGTATACTAGCATCGTAACTAGCAGATCCAGACATCTGGTATATGTAAATGCGGTGCCAGGTTTAAGTTGGTTGTGTTGAAATTTACATAATCTGCCGGGAACGGTTTCTCTTTAGTGATCATTGCCTACAGATTCATCTCGTAGTAATGCAACATAAACAAGGCAATTTGTCGGTTGTATCCCTCCGTAGGATGTTCGGAGATTAACAGTAAGCGCTACAGCTGTAAAGTACAACGCTGCTTCAGACACATAATCTTATTTCTAAATTAATGACAGTTACTTCATTAGAAGTAAAGTAATCTACCCTATGTAACAGATGACATGAGTGTACAGTTTTAAATAGTTACCAGTATGCAGTATATTAATGAGAATGTTAATAAATTTTGTTAGTTTATATCACAGTTAATTCATGTTCTTCCTATTATTTATAATATTATTTTACGCAAGGTATGTATTATGAATAGCTATGTTTGTGACCAGGTAATGGTAAACACAAGTTCATAAAATATACTTCAACCTAAACCATATTATCATGACCCTTTAAGGTACATTAGCTTACATTTATGCCTCACCACAGCTTCGGGATGCATTGTGGCCTCCACAGTTCTACGAGGGGGTGTCGTTGCTAGTTATTCTCTATGTAGTTATCTTCTAGATTTACAAATTTTTCCCCAGCCTTTCTTGTCCTTCCGAATACCTTAACTGTAGAAGACTGCAGAATTCGCTTTAAACCACTCTTCCATTTCATTAATGACGTCATTTGTGTTGTCAAATCGGCGATCACGCAATGGATTTATTTCCGGGAATAAGAAAAGGTCACTTGGTGCAAGATCGGGCGAATAAGGCGGATGCTTTGAGGTCCCAAAGCCACATCCTTTTGTGTTCTCAATTGCAACTTGGGATGAATGAGTTGGTGCATTGTTAGCCAGAAGAAGAACAGTTTGGTGAGCATACCGCGTCGTTTCTTAATCATAGCTGCTCGTAACTTATCCAGAAGATTGCAGTAGTATCTGCCAGTGACGGTTTGACCCTTGGCTAGATAATCTGTAAGGATGACTACACGACAGTCCCAGAAAACTGAAAGCATGACCCTCCCAGCTGACTTTTGCACCTTTGCCTTTTTGGGAGGTGGGGAGTTGGCATGTTTCCATTCCATGCTCCTGGTTTTTGTCTCTAGATCATACTGATAGATCCGGAATTTATCCCTGGTTACCAGATGATCAAATAACCCATCTTCATCCTGTTCCAACAGCGTCAACACCTGTCTTGAAGGTCACGCCCTGTTTGCTTTCAGAAAGAGGTTAGCAAATGTGAAACCAACCGTGCAGACACCTCAGACAATGGCAGTTGGTCATTAACAACTTTTCACACACTACCATAACTATGATATGTCTCATTCATGATCATTTGGATGGTTGCTCGTCTGTCTTCCAGTATTAAACATTCCATTTTCTTCACTGTGACAGCATCGTCCGTCATTGCCGGTGTACCAGCTCTTGGCTCATCTGTCAGCGACATTTGACCAGTTTGAAAATTCCTTTTCCACCTCTCAATAGTGTCATACGATGAGTAATCATTTCCAGAAATAGCCGTCATCTCATCATGGATTTTCGGGCAGTTTTGCCCTTCAAATGCAGAAACTTGATCACACTACGAGCCTCAATTTTCACCATCTTACACCTCATTCACTTCTGGCACTCACTGTAACAAAACAAAAGCACTCAAATCACTGAAAATGCCAACAATACGTCCCAAGGGATCAATGATGACACTGAAAAATTTGCATCACTCTAGCGTAAAAAGTACAGGGTGATAATTAAAACATGCACCGGGTTATTATTCATATGTGAGTATGAATTTTTTAGGAAAGTCTTCAAGTGGTACATACATATGCATCATTCTTCCAAAATACACTCTGCAATAGTTGTATACATTGCATGAGCTATAATTGAAAGATAGTGGAACTGACCATTCTAACTCTTTTATTGTAAAGCTTATTTACTTAAAAGTTGACACACTTAAATGTGTCAAACAAAGAAATACGGCGCGAAAACTGCAGTTAAAAATGTTCTCCTATGATGAAGTGAGGTATTTTAGTCAGTAAAAAATGTAATTGTCCATTCATTTTTTCATTAGCAAATGCTAGTGGCTTTCTCCGAAGCCATAGACAAAGGAAAATAGGTATTTCAGGTTAAAACTATTACTTTCAGAAGTATAGTTTGCTTTTTATGCAGCTGTAAGTGCTAGAATTCATTTCTTCAATTCAGATAAATTGTAGGAAAGGATAAAAAACATGAAATGCCCATTTGAAGTTTCGATAACACCCTCTGACATTAGTGCAAATGCTCTTAGAAATGAGAGTGAAACTAAAATAAAATATGTAAGGAATATATTTCATATGCAAAAAATAAAAAGAAACTGATAAAGATGTACAAAAATTATAAGTGGGGAGAGCTAGTACTATTAAGAAAGAGCGCACGTTTTAGCTGAAAATGGCGGACGGAGAAATGTGGTGGCCACAATGACTCATAGGTATCTCCAGGATATTTGTATGAATTATTTATATATATCTATATTTCATTTTAATTGATAAACATAACATGAACTCCAACATATCCTTAAACATCCAGTTTCGTTTCTGCAACACCAAATTAAGTAGAATAGATTGTTACATTGGATACAAGTATATGACCGATTTAATTGAAAAACCTTGATTGAAGGTACTTGAAACCAAAGGAAAGAGGAATTCCAGAAAATATCGGGTGCATCTATAACCTTCTGTAAGAAGCACAAGTTAAGTATGAACAAAAACCTTTTCCATTTTAAAATTAAAGAAGAAACTTGAAGATAGTTCCCCAAACTAACGGATACTTTGCGAAATTATGCCTTTAATAGGTTTCGACTACATACCATAATTGCCAGGTGTGGTTTATTCAATGAAATCCATGTCTATAACCTACTAATAAGACATAGTGAACTTTAATTTTCAGTAAGTTGTAATATACCTGTTATGTATAGTTAAACATATTGCGTATTACATTCGCAGAACTTTCAGTATACGTTTACCAAGCTATTCATATAAATATTTTACTTATTTTACCTGAGATAAAAATTTTAGAAATTATTTTATTATATATTTAGATTTCGAAACGGAATGGAGTAGGCTTAAGTGGTAGTCACTATTTTGAAAATATGGTTCCTCTGTAATTGTATGTGCTTTCTTTGCGTGAAGAAAAAGGAAGAAACACAGAATCACTTCTCATTGCAGAAAAGCATGTCTAAGTTGAAGCTTGTGACCAAAAATGACCAGTAAACTCTACAAAGAAAAGTATATTTGTCATATATTTTTTTGTAATCACTTCACCTAAACTTTAGTTTCCAAACTATGCAAACTGAATCTAGAAAGTGAAGACCTTAAAACCTCACTCCTGTAAAATTGGAAATAGTGTTTCTTTTCTCCTGAAAAATGTGTTAAACGATTCGTATTGCAATCACAGTTTTCGATACCATTGAATGTAAATAATTCGCTCCCCTGTTGGCCCAGTACACCAGAATCTTTACGTTGGAATAAGGTGACATATCCTTTATTATTTCATTAAACAGAACGGGTCCTGATGCTTATATATCACTTATCGTACATCGCAATACAATTTTATGGTCATAGTGAGGTATTTTACTCAATGTTTAATACCTTCACAGCATCGGGTTTAATGTTAGACTTTGTAGATCAGCGTTAACAGAAAATAAACTAAATGGAATCGGTGCTAATTTAGAGCGATCGCCCCTAATATCGTAAACTAGCGCAACAAATTAACGTGAACTCGTCGATATTGGATTTCAATTAGCCTGTGCTATTAGGTCCAATCATTCTTGTAACATCCCAGGTCTGGGAGCGAACCAACATTTAAGGAAATATTAAATTAAAAGGATAATCTAGATTAGCCTAGAATATTTAAGCTGAGCGGATTGGGGTAGGCAGAGCAGCTTGACAACCAATGCAGAACGTCTCCACGACGGTCATGGTCACAGATACTTCATATCTTCTGAATAAGAAGCAACTGTTCATGTGCTAAGAGAGTCAAAGACTGGGGGGCCTGTACCTAAGTATAGGCACACAAATTAGATAAGATTCGGTTGCAATGGATAAGATTAGGATAAGAGGATTGGATGGACGAATGGGCAGATAGTTGGATGGATCACTGGATGAGTGTTTTAGTTTTAAATACGTTAACAAATCATGTGTTTACTTGGGTTTGTTTACTTCTAAGATATTTTCAAATCGATCTATAAAATAACCTCGATAAACATTTAGTATGTACTCAGAGCCACACTTACGGTTTGTTCTGGTAGTTATAATCTGCTGTAAGATTCAACAGGATTATTTCAATTCTTATTCTTAGCTTCAAATTGTTGTATTTACAATTTTGTTTTGAATTGAGACGAGCTGGCCATATAAGGGGAGACATAAAGGCCTTATATAACAAATTTTGACTTTTAGTTGTTTTGCATATTATGAAAATATATTCCATCCTGATTAATTTGACGTATGGTTTGTTACAATATGCTAATATTTAATATTTTAAATTAATTTATATAGTTATAACTGCACTATTTAGTTTTTTAAATCCTGTGAAGGTTTTATAAAACAAAGTATCACTCCAGAACTATTTGGTCTAGAAGGCTGCGATTTGTCTTATATTTTAGGGGAAATTCTGATTCCTATGTTGACTAATCTGAAATTCAATATTGCATCAAAGTTTCGTGGTTATAGTGTGCTTAATTATACAAACAAGTGGTAATATATTGAATATATGTATATTTTATATTGTGCTCAGGATTTTTGTGTTTTCACAATAACAAAACGTAACGACTTGTTTAAAAAGAGAAAAAATAAAGGTAATCAACACTATAGAGCAGATCCTGTGGTACAAGAAGATGTAACTGCACAACAAGGTGAAAATTTAGTGTTGAACTATCCTGTTGAGACTCCACCCAGAGCTTCTAAAAGCAAACTATACAACTCAGAAAAGGATAGTAGCATTAATGAAGATGAAACAAATATAAATATATTAATTAATTTTAGTATGTTAAGTTCAGTTTTTAGTGACTTTGGCAGTTGTAATATTTTGGGAGGGGGGAATTTAAAGTGCATGAAAACGTTTCTCAAATAAATGGCATAGTAAATAACCTAACAGTAAAGTGTAAAAATTGTGAGAGCATGAAGAATTTTTACACATCAGGAAAAATAAAAAAACAGCTTTTGAAAATAATTTAAGGTTATTTTATAGACCTAGATTTATTGGAAAGTGGTTTCCAGCTGGAAAGGTACTTTTGATGTGCCAAATCTCTCCAACCCACCAACCAACACCATTCACTGCCCATCAATAGTGTGAACAAGTGTGAAACAGATAGCTGAAGACTCAATGAAAGCTGCTAAAAGTGAATCTATAGTAGAAAATGATAATACTAACTTAGCTATGTTTTTTTTATGGATCTTGGCAAAAAAAGAGGCTTTCAGTCAGAAACTTTATGTGCTTCTATTTTAGTTTTACTTCAACATAAATTTTCTCAAAACTACATTTTTCAATTTAAAAGCCACTTTAAGAGCTGCTTCTTCGAAGGTTAGGACATTTTTAATTCGTAGGGAGTCTTGCTGTGATTTCCCTACTAAATCTGTGTCCTCTATACATTTAGTACCACCAATGAGGTGAGATATAAAATGAAAATTACTTCATGCTTAATTGGAAAAATAATCATGTATCTTTCAATTGTAATTATTATATAAATTAGCCATTGCGTTTAAGAGCCAAACTGTCACAGCGTAAATTAGCACCCATTATTACTTCGCCTATGTGATGCAGATTATTCCTGTAACAAAACGAGAAGTTAGAGCTTCTGCAGTAGAGTTCACTTCTGTTTGCCCTTACAAACGTTGGGAATTGTCAGGCTTCGCATTGTAGCAATATGCAGAATTCTAGTAAGAGCACTAACGAAAATTTCCATTTTCTTTTTGGTTGGGAAAGATCAGACTGCCGCTCCTAAAGCCTTATCCCCACCACAATGTGATTAATGATGCTGCAGATCGAGAGGCAGCCATTACTATCTCGATTCGTAGACAATAAATCTTTGTAGTGAGAGGGGGCGTGGCATCTTAACCCTCTAGCTTCCCTCATTTGTCTGTTGGCATTTTATCTCTCATACATTCCTTCATTTCTATTGCTTTAGTTTTTCATTTTACTTCTTTTCTGACGTTTGTCATGTTTTATTTTACCTTTTCAGCTTGTTTCAGTTCTTCTTCAACTGACTTCACAGCCACGACCTGCTATTCCCAACAAAATGTTAAAAATTCCTTTATTTTATTTCAGTGCTTTTTTAAGTAACCTCCTGCTGATATGTTTATCAAAAGTTCCAACACAGCCAGAGATCACTAGGTCTCGGCTTATTCTCTGGCCCTCTCTCACCTTCCATCTGCTTATTTTGGAAGTTTTGGAAAAGCATTGATAGTGTTCAATACATGGGATCACCATAATTTACTTATAACTTCTATCTACTTTAAT